>JAKUBP010000083.1:0-11292 GCA_030566955.1 [Candida] anutae | reverse complement strand
CCCGCACCCCCCCCCCCCTCCCTCGTATATACTATATATTGGGCACGGATTCCCCTTTAATTGGGGGGCTAGTCGAGTACATAGCTTACTTTAGTACATACGTGTTAATTTCCTCAAGTTAACCCAGTGCTACCTATTAAGCGCGTGTGCAATTAGGAACGGACTCTAAAATCTTCTTCGATCACTCCTCAAATACACTCATCATCCATACCAGGGTGCAAATATCAGGCTTCACCTGGACTCACCCCGATTGACCTAAATGAAGTTACCTGACCTCCACTTAACCGTTACATAAATAATTCGAGCTACCGGCCCCTTATATCAACAGGCTAATCGAGAGCCTCTTCTACATTAGTACCTACGTAGTTTATACACTGTTACCTACTTTTCTTTGCTAGTGAACTCTACGGGAGGCAACTAACACTAACACTTCGCAGTGCAGCCTAATTTCCATTACACATTACAATACCGCCAGAGTTACTACCTCCCTCCCTACTGGTACTCGACTAACCAACTCACTCGAGATCACCACCGATGAGCACAAAGTTCTTTTATTCGGCTTCCGTTTGAAACTGCACGCCTTCGCGTGGTTAACTCGTTACCCCGATGAGACTCCGGCCCGCATGCTTACAATGTTTTGATAACATGTTTGAAGCAAAATCTTCCCCGGAAATTACATCATACACGGAACCATCACGAATGGCTAATCTTAAGAAAACCGGTAGCTTGGCTATCTTTATCTCTCTAAGGAATGTGCGATTCAATAGCCGCAAACGACCGCCTGAACACTTGGATCGCTCTTCCCGCCAATGGTCCCAAACAAAACCTCTGTGCCCGCACACTCTGCCAACGTCTAAGTACCCTCAAAGACGTGATGAGAGGTTTCGGGAACTATCTCTAACAGAGTGGTTGTGTATTTCTCATACTTCTATAAAATAGTCTGAAAAATTGATAGGGGTTCGTAGAAAAACTGTCACGACGAGCATCCTCCACAATACTGAAAAGGCATCCTGGTTACTTATGTTATCTGGTTTTAAGTCTCCATTCAAGCTTTCTGATGGCGTTCTATGTTCCTGGCTTTTGGATTCCTTTTAGAACTTCTACTATCTCAAGTTCACTTGTCACCCTTAATTCATTCGTCCTTATTGTATACCCCACCTGTGGGTTTATTGTCCGCCTTTTGCTTCTGTACAATAGTCATTTGTGGGGCAATTGAAAAAAAAATGAAGAAAGGGATCCTTATGCGAGCAATCCCGAACTCCAATCCCTTCACGATTCAGTATGCCGGATTATTGGGCAAATTAAGCTCTGGTGCACATTTAGCTTTATGCCATCTCGGTCCAGCTTTTAAGGCGTGCCGTGCAGTATTGAATGAGGGTCAGAATTTTACATCTTTCTGGCTACATGTGGAACATGGAAACACAAATATGAGAGACCTGTAATATTCGCAACAAAACATTTTAAGTTGAAGAGTATTAACTTTCTGTAAGGAGATTGTAAAGTTTATGACGTTACAGTCCCTAAAGCACCTTCACCTAAGCCTATTGACCTATCTTCGTCAAGTGTTAAACAATCTGTAAAATACCTTTGCATGTTTCAACTTTTGCAAGTTAATCTACTCTTTTCAAAGCCTCAAGCTCCGAACGCGTTGGAGAAAACGGCAAAAACATATAGGAGTAAGGCCGAGCTGCCCTTGATTCTTTTGTTGGTGAAGGTCTTCTCTCCTCTACAGAGTACAACTGCAAGAAAAGGTTTCTTACTCTGCTGGTTCCCTCTTTCGATATAGAGATTTACTGCAGCTCGTGACGCCATAAACCAGGATGTCTTTTGCGGACAGCTTCTGGTCGTCTGACTATGAACTGGGTCTCAACTCTCTCTTTGAGCAGTTGTACCAAGGCGTGAATGAAAACGATGAATTTGTACGCTTGTTTACTAAACGAATGGAGATTGAGATGATGTACGGATCACAATTGGAGTCGATAGACAAGGAAGCCTTCAAATCTAAGCGTCAATCAAATGACGATTATGTCTCGACCATTAAGAATGCTTATCAGAAGATCAATGAGAACTTTGCTAGACAAGGAAACGACCACTTGGAAATTGCTTCAAATATCAAGTTTTTAGCGTTGAATCCGTTCACCAAATGGTCGATCGAGCACAAACAGCGCGTTGAATACTCGGAATCTGTGATGGACGAAAAGTTCAAGGAATTCAAGAACTACAAGGCCTCTTTGGAGAGGGTGCAGAAGAAGTACTTCAACAAATGCAGATTGTTGGAAGAATTCAAGTCGCACTATTCTGAAGAAGAGCTCCATGAGGAGATGAGTGACATTTCGATAGCTGGCAGAAGTGGGGATGATACTACAGACGGCGGTGGCGAAGTTGAAGATAATGCAGATGATGAATCGACTCAAACTGTCTATCACATTGGCAATTCGTCATATGATCAAAAGGCTTTGAAAGAGTTGCTCAACGCCATTTTACGTGGAATTGATCTTCGGTCTCATAAGGTTCCTATTCTCGGAACGTACCATAATGTTTCAACCGGAAGTGCCATAACACAGTGGTTGTTGGATAATATGCCTCTTTTCAATAGGAATATTGTCAAGGCTGAAGAATTTGGACAAGACTTGATCCAAAATGGATTTATTAGGCTTATCGGATCCATGGGTGGGGGCAAGAACTTTATCAACTCTTCTCAATTTCACTATCAATGGAAACCAGTGGTCTTTGAAATTACTAAATTAACTGGAACTGAATTGCATGGCGCGAGTGGCATTAGCACGAAAACTGAAGGGTCGCAGAATTCCGCCAGGACTTCTCAATTTCAGGACTATTTTGAAGATATGAAACAAGCTATTGGTGTTAGTGCGGTAGATTATAGCGATAGGTCTCAATTGCCGAGATTGATAGCTGAGGTGAACCAATTAGACAACCAGTACTTCGAGAAGACTGTCGAATTGGATAAGTTAAGATGTGAATTTGAAGAATTGATAATGGATCATTTGACATTCATGCAGAAATGTGAATTAGATCGTTTAAAAGCAATAAAAAAGGTTACTTTTGATTTCTTGTCTAGCTTCTCAAACAAGATTGTCCTGATGAAGCTGAAGTGCGACGAGTTGTTGGTTTTGGAAGAAACAATTAATCCTTCTAATGACTTGAAATTTTTGATTGATAACTATTCGACAGGAAAATTCAAACCAAACGTTGTTTTGTACGACAATTATTATAATTCAAATATTAAACAAACATTTGGTGTTGACTTGAGTGTTAAGTCCCGTCTAGACAAGAAGGTTGTGCCTATTCTCATACAGTGTATCTTTTTCCATTTGGATAAAGTTTATCCTGAATTAGAAAATGACGAAGAGAGAGTAAATTTATGGGTCCTGCCTATACATTTAACAAATGTTCACAAACTTAGATTTCAATTAAATCACCTCAATGATCCAGGGCAGATCACTGAAATCTTAGATAAAGCACATCCTCACATTGTTCCGAATTTGTTGAAATTATACCTCATGGAATTACCAGAGTCCATTATTCCTCATAACTACTACGACGTGATAAAATCATTATATTCCAATTATCCAGTTAGTGATGAGTCTAAAACGACTTCTAGAATAACAGGATTGCAAAATATTTTAGTTGAATTCCCAAAAACAAACTTGGCTACTTTAGATGCAATTTTGACTCATTTGAACAGGTTAATTCAGATTATTGGTTTCAAAAATCCGAAAATGGCTAAAGTTCTAAGGGAAAAGCTCTCAAAAGAATTTGGAAACATAATTTTAAGACCGAAGTATGATTCTCAAAGCTTAGATAACTCGATGCTGTTTGCTAACGATAAGCATCAATTCAGTTTCATAAACGATCTTTTCGAGCATAAGGACACTATTTTCAAGGAACTTAGAAGAAGAAATTCATCAAGACTTCCTCAAAATGAAGGTACTGTTCGTCCTGATTCCGCCTTGAAACAATCATCATTGTCGACGCTTTCAACCTCAAAATCAAGGTTGGAATCAAAGCTCAAGAATGCTGTTCAAAAGTCTAGGCGTGAAGTAAAGAAAGAAGTCGCAGACTTGAAAAGTACCGTGGAGAATTCGGGAATTCGGGAAACGGAAAGTCATACTCCACAGTCATCTGATTCAAGTAATAGTGTATCTGGTCCTTCTACTCCTCTGGGCTCAAATCCTGGGTCCAATGCCACATCTTTGAGAAGGTCACAATCTCCGAATAAGAAGTTGAATTCTATTATTCAAGCTGCCAAGAAGCCTACAAAACACACATTATCGGAGCGCTCTGGTGAAAGCTATATGACCGCCTCTTCCCCTAGCTCACCAGTTAAGTCAATTCATGACGAACAAGGTGTTCTCCATGAAGAAGATTATATTAATGAAATCCTTGACACTGATAGTGATAGGTCATCGACCCCTAAGAAGAAAGTTAGGGGTAAGAGTGATGAGGTGATTATAGTCGACTAGTTGGAAAAAAGTTTAAGAGGATATTGGTCTGAATTTGAATTTTGATTTTATTATTCTTTATATCGAAAATGCATACTTTTACCAACTTTGAGCCTATGTACTAGGTAAATTTCAAATTAAGTATTATTAATAGGCATTCAGCTATTTATAGGCATGAATCACTTGTATCTTGTAGCCATCTATCAAGACACTAAAGCAACTTTGCATGCTTAATTTCATGCCGAAGTCTACCAATAACAACAATCAAACATGCCACACCAATGAAGATAGGAAGCAATATCCATTTCATCATAGACTTTACTAAGCTGGAAGTATCCAAGCCATTAGAAGGTTCTTTCTTCTGGTTCTCGAAGTTGTACGCAATTTCTTTGTGGTGGGACATTATTAAGTCAACCTTCTTGCCTACGGCGCCCACGCCATACTGCTGTTCTCTAACTTCATTGATCACCTTTTCATTAAGTAGAGATATAGCCGAAAGAATCAGCGAGTGCTGTTGAGCAATTCCTGCTTTGAATTCTAAAATTTCCTTCGATAATGCACTCAATTGTTGCTGCTGTGAATCTTGAATTGCTTTCAACTCAGAAATCTGATACTTAATAGCCTGTGAATCTTTAATCAGAGCTCCATTTACTGTTTCGATCAACTTTTGAAGTTGATCTAAACTCGAGGCAATATCCTTTGCAATTAATTCAAAACCAACAGAACTTTGTTTCTGGCTTTCAAGAAGATCATTGTGTAATTTCTTGTTTGAATCAGCCAACGACAATCTAAAGCTTTCATGGAGATCAGGGCTTGTATTTCTTTCATCTGTCTGTTCCTTTACTTCAATCTGAACGCCATTCATGAGTCCATGGTCGTCTATAGCATCATCAATCAAAAGGGGCCATACCTTGAGACCTAAGATCTCAAATTGCTCTCCAGAGGCGGGATTAACTGATCCAGAGACTCCTAATTTAAGTTCGCCCATGTTTATTGGAAATTCAATCTTGTCGGTCTTGAAACATAAATTATTGTCAATTTGAACCTTAAACCATTTGCGCAGACGAGAGTATGAGACCCTCAAAGTGAATGGCACCATAGAGTCTAAATAGTTGAATCCACATTTTCCCAAGGCTTCCGATAAGTCATTCGGCACAATGCGACTGGCATCACTGCTGAAAATTTTCAAACCTCTCATGTCTTTATTGTTAAACAAAAACTGAAATCCATCGAATTGCTTTGGGCCTCCAAAGTTATCTATTCCTGTAGACCTCAAGGAGGTTACTGAATCTATCAACCAGAGCGCCAAACCATTCGTGTCTCCGTATGTCTCGTCCTCGTTCGTACCCGACGATCTGAAAACTAGCTCCACTGTCCACTCTTCAATGGAGTTTTCTAAACGTGGAATAGACCAAATAGCGCCACCCTTGTTGTCAATAAGCAATCTGCCGGTGTCGAGCTTAATACCGCCGTATGTGTCCCAGTTCAAGCTTAGGTCTGACAAGTCTTGGGTTTCTAATAAATTTGGCAAAGACATGTGCCCGGGCTCAACATACCCTTTCACACCCAGCCCCCCAAACACGCCGAGCAAAATACCTACTAACACAACTAAGTAATGCATTCGTAAGAGCTCCGCAACTCGACACCCACTTCAGAGAATGCTGGGGTGGTCCGACGTGTATTGACGTTTTTTTATTTGATTCACTTATTTTTACTCAATCTAGCGCTACCATCGGGGTTACGATACATTTCTCACAATTATTTCCACTTTATGCCATGCTGGCACACAAGGCTGCGCCCACGCCACTGCCATCCTTTGCAATCTTCAAGTGGATCTTCTTGTTTGTGCCCTTCAATGGGTCAATTATCGACACAGCCTCCAAAATCTTTGCCCTGAAACCGGGGTAGAACTCTACAACAGAGCCGTCGCATCCAAATTCAAAGTCTCTGTTGTCGTCCGCATACTGGTCCTTCACACGCTTGACAACAGCTGCCAAAGGAACGGCGGAGAGGTAAGCTGCTCTGTGAGCGATAATGTGAGTCAATTTTTGAATAACTTGTCTTTCTTCCGTGTTCGTGGGCAAACGTAAATGATTTTCCAAAATCAAGTTTGACATCCGCAAGTCAGTCGAGTCATCAATTTCTAAGTATGATAACACCTCAGAGGATAATTGCCAAGGTTCAGCTAAGCGATGAGGCAAAGACCCTCCCCTACTGTGGTATAACTCTTGAAAAATCAAGCCACGTTCAAACAAGTCTATCAAAATAACGCGCAACAACTCTCCCAAGAACATACCACTAATTCTCTTTTCAAACAAGTGATATCCCTTGTTTGGAGTTGAGTCATCGACAGTCTGATCCCATTTAGTTGAAGGCAAAACGTTGAGTGCGTTATCAAACGATCCCCATTCGGTGTTGACGACTACACCAGTAGCATTCTCTGGGAGGCTTCCACTGGCCAACTTCGGAACCTTATCTAACGTCTCGAAGTATGCACCGTTAGTTCCGGTACCAAAAATGGCACCCACAACAGTATTCGCGTTTGTTTCCTTGGGATTGTTTGAATATGCCCTGGACAACATAGTTCCCACGGTATCGTTTGCCAAAGCCACCACTTTAACAGGAGTACCAATCAGGTCCAAGTTTCTCTGGAGCATCTCAACAATATCCTTACCCACGCAGTCAGGCAAGTCAAATCCTTTGGTCCACCTAATCAAGCTTCCGCTGCCCAAGGCAGTTTGGTTGACCGGAAAGGAAAACGTGAAGCCTAACTTCAAATCTGCGTCATGGTCCGCATGGTGTTCCTGTAAGAAGTCTTGTACTTTCTTTGCTAAATAGGAAAACAAAGCATCGCCAGAAGAACCGCTCATCAACTCCACCGGGATCTTTGACTTTGATTGCTTTAAATCAAAGGTGTGGTCTCCCTTCAAGTTAATCGAGCACACTCGAAAATTGGTTCCACCCAAGTCACCTGCCAAAAACAATCCTTTCTCCCCACCAGTGGGAATGCTGCTCACAAAAGAAGGAATCATTGGCATCAACTCCCTCGCAGGTTCCGAGGCTGCTAAGCCTTTATCCATTGACTTGAGAAAGTAGTCCGTAGCCCTCACCAAGAAGGAGTCATCGACCTCAAACTGCTTTGAGATCTCATCTATTGCTGCCTGCAACTTGCTGTTCATCCTTGAATTGCCCTTGTAAAGAAATGGGTCGAATCACACGATGTATTGCTCTGCGCCCGGCTGTCTGGAGACCGGACTTTTTTTTCGATTTTTAAACAAGCAAAATAAGCGTTCTATATCGCGCGTGCACGCAAGTAACTTAGCTCTCTACATGCAGGGTGAAGCACCTGGTCGTGAATCTTGACCATCAGTTGTCTGGCTACAGTAGCTACGCAGTGCCTTATCATCCAAACTGTCGGCGGAGATACTATCCAATGGTGCGGTTATATGCAGTATGATTTGGTTGATGGAAAAACATGAACGTTAAGGTACATAGAGATGTAGCACGTTTGGCAAGAATCGCCAGGCATATGAGCGCGTACTCGGCACTATGGGGAGGTGCTTCAACGAATAGTGTACCACAAGATGATGGTCTGCGGCGAAGAGATACACAAGCGAGTCTGGGATTGGTAGTACAAGATGCTGAGGAACCGACTAGGGCCATGATGGAGGGTTGCGGTAATGGTGCGTTCCACTCAGGCAGCAGTAGCACATCCGAAGTCAAAGCTATCACACAGTCGTGCTTCACCCCATCGAAGGAGAATTGCTTGCTTGAGCCTAGCGGAAGATTGACTGTTGCACTCTTACCAAACGAGTGGATCATGATGAATGGACTGTTTAAATTGCGCATAGCTAGGGGAGCTGCTGTGATCAGTAGTCATCACTTCTTGAGAGCATCTCAGGATAATTATTTCACTATCCTCGCTTCTCAGTCTCAGGCGTTGCCTATAATTAAGTGTGTGTCCATGCAAGAGGCGGACCAATCTACTGTGGACGGCTTGAACATTTCAAATACATATCCGACGGTTGTCGTGATGGAATCACTTCCTACAGGTCTAGAGAATATTGGGTTTTATCATCCGCCTCTCAAAAGTTTCTTCTACAAATACGCGGATAGTACCGTGCAATCAGAGGACCAGAGTTTGACTTCCCACAAGGGTCTCTCGTTCGAAGTAGTCTTGAATGATAGAGGATATTTTGGATTAGACTTGCAAATCTGGAAAGAAGAACTTGATAAAATTTCCAAGACTTTAATTCACAGTTCAGAACCCAAAACAGTGATTGTAATCGGTAACAAAAATACTGGAAAGTCTACATTTACGAAAGCTTTGATGAACAGTCTTCTTTTAGACAAATCGTGCGAAAAAGTTTCGTTTCTAGATATCGACCCTGGACAATCCGAATTTTCTGCTCCGTACTGTCTTTCTCTAACTGAGGTTTCACAATGCGCTTTTGGCTTAAAGTTTCCGAGCCTTCCAAATGAAGCCAATAATTTCTCGCACTATTATGGATTCAGTACTCCCGGGACAAGTCCAGAACGCTATATCGCTATTATCAAGTCCTTATTGGAACGCTACAAAACGGAGCAACTCCCTAAAGGTAACCACTTGATCATTAATACACCAGGATGGGTAAGAGGTTTTGGCAAGGAGATATTAATTGAGCTTACTGCATTGTTTAATCCGAACGAGTTGATACTTTTGTGCACTGCTCTGGATCAACAAGTTACAGAGAATCAAGAAATTCTACAGCACCTAACGTATCAAAATTTACATTATTGTCCAGGTGCGTCACAGACTTCGAAGCACTCAGCATCACAATTACGGACATTCAACAAGATGTCGTACTTTCACAGAATAAAGCAACATTCCTTTTCATTTGAAGATCACATTCTAGCAAAGAGCCCTTTGAAATTATCATTTCAGACTAAGGCATCGGATTCTTCGTTCCTAGGAGTTAATGCATTCACTGTTCTAAACTACGATGTGAATAATTCATTCAATATAGAAGATATTCATCTAATGTTTGATAGTTCAATTGTGGGAATTTACAGTATAGAAAACGAGTCATTTGGTGCTGTGCAGAAGACTCTGTTTCTGACATCAAATTACCAACCAAACTACATTAATTCGTCTGATCTGATTTTACTCAAGTTCAACTGCATGAAATTTCTCGGTTTAACAATCATACACAGTGTTCATAAAACCAGAAACTATTTAAACTTATATCTTCCCACCGAAGTCAAAAATGACGTTGCCTATCACCTAGGACTTGGTGACAAGCTTCTATTCATTAAAGGTGAAGGAGACTTGCCGAATGCTGAACTCTTGAATAGACAATTGTTAATTGACTATAAGTTAGCATCAAAACAATTCGCTTCTAAAGAAAATGGTAAAAGTTTGGTGAGGTCTAAACTCTTGCCGTATGTTAGTATGCAGGCAAAAACTAAAGTTGGGGGTGTTTGGAAAATTCGTCGCAATGTCATGAGGAAGGGTCATCAATAGAGAGATGAATTATTAATTTATCTTCGATATGGATAAGATTCTATAATACTCCTTGGAGTCTTACTATAGTCCAAGTACGACTCTAAGGAGTCAATTTACATAAATTTGTTAGCAATGCAGTTGCAACACTAGCTAACTTCTCAAATACAAATAGATAACTAAATACAGTCATGAAGAATTCAAGATATATTGAAACAAATGTATATTAAAGCATTCAAGTGATTGTAAAGCAGCGCCATAAATGCCATTCGCCGTCAATTTAATTAGGCAGCTTATGTAGCTAAGGCCAATGTTAAATCTGTCTCTAACAAATTTCTTAATTACTCTACGTGTCTTAGTAGCGTTACATAAGAATCACTGCAGTTCTTCTTTGACATTAGCCGACTGCATTGTGACAACTCTACAAAGCCATAAATTTAACTTACATCTTTTACGCGATTTTCTCCTATTGAACATTTAACAAGTTATTTATACACAATAGTAAAAAATAATGAAAATAATCTACATCATGTTACGTCTCTAAAAGGTAAACTCAAAACTCTGAGACCTTCCCACGGGCTATCACCAACATTAAACAGATTAGTTCTCCATATCGCTTAATGACTACAAACCAATAGCTAACAGTTTCCAAAGTTGTGGTATATTCCAAAACCCGTCAGAATAATTCACACCCGATATGCAGTCCTGCCCAGCATCTCTTCTAACCACGAGACACAACTACACAAATTTAGCCCAGAATTCTAACTTTGTTATTACCTTCAAGCCTAACAGGACATTCGACTATCACAGGAAAACATATTAAAAAAAGAAAAAAAACAAAACAACACCAAGCGTGGCTAAAGCTGTGCCAGATGGCGGTGGCGCGAGAAAATAGGCTCAACCTGCAGCTATTGGCCTACCGTCGCCAGAAAAAGTCGCCCAATTCTCGTGTGACGGGCTTCTGGCGGTGTGCTGGAGTGTCGCGCGCTGCGAAACAACACCTGGCGTGGCTACAGCTGTGCCAGATGGCGGTGGCGCGAGAAAATAGGGTCGTTAGTAGGCGTATAGAGGCCAAACGCCAAAACTAGCTCGCCCAATTCTCGTGTGACGGGCTTCTGGCGGTGTGCTGGAGTGTCGCGCGCTGCGAAACAACACCTGGCGTGGCTACAGCTGTGCCAGATGGCGGTGGCGCGAGAAAATAGGGTCGTTAGTAGGCGTATAGAGGCCAAACGCCAAAACTAGCTCGCCCAATTCTCGTGTGACGGGCTTCTGGCGGTGTGCTGGAGTGTCGCGCGCTGCGAAACAACACCTGGCGTGGCTACAGCTGTGCCAGATGGCGGTGGCGCG
>JAKUBP010000082.1:0-11415 GCA_030566955.1 [Candida] anutae | reverse complement strand
CACCACGGATATCACTGGCGAAGACGCAAACGGGTCATACACCAGCCATGCGGAGATCACGGAAGGCCCAGGAGAAGAAGGAGGATGGATTTCAGGAACGTCATACTTCACGCCTGGCACACGCACCACGGCTATAGTCATAGTAGGACCAGAAGGACCAGAGACCAGCGTTGCGCGGGTCACGGAAGGGCCTGGTGCTACAGGGGGATGGACGGTGGATACGTCGTTCTTCACGCCCACTACATACACGTCGACCTACTCAGGCGTGGGACCAGATGGACCCTACGTTAGTTCTGCGTTGATTACGGAGGGACCAGGGAAATCGTCAGACTGGGTAACAGGAACTTCTTTTTTTAATAATTCTGAAGGCTCACGTTTTACGAATAGTATTGACCCACTGACACTGGGGGAGGAGGCTCATTCAAGTCTGAATAACGAAGTTCCGGGAGCATCCTCCAGAACATCATCGCTATCATCTTGGGTTTCGAGCTCTCACACAGGAAACAGCAACACAATTGAGGCGAGTAGTGATAGTGCGTCGAATGACATTGCTAAGCCACTGAACACTAATTTGGAAACCTCTAGACCGACATCCCTGAGTTATTCTGAAAGTCTTAGAAGTCAAAATCCTGATAACAGTGATGATGACAAAACATCTTCGACAATTCCAGGTGTAAGTGATGCAACTCCGAATATTTCTTCTGGTTCGTCTACATCCTTGCTTCCTAATTCATCAGAACCTACTGATTCTTCCAACTCTGATCTTGGGAATGGAAATATCCCCACTACTTCGCAACCTGGGTCCCCATCGATAACACCAAGTGTCACCGGTACTAAGAGTAATTCGAATGACAGACTGGCAGGTCCTGATTACCCCAATTCAGATACAAACTCTGGCCCCAGTGGATTTTCATCTCTGGTTCGACCTGGAAGTTCAACTGAAGGAGATAGTTTAACTCTTAGTAAGACTACGCATTATCCGTGGTTAAATGATACTATGAGACTGGATAACTCGATAAGTTCAGGAAGTAAGACTTCAATCGAGCCTTCAGTCAGCAACTCTGTTGGGATCCCTGATGGAAACCCTAGCGCAAACCCTAGCGCAAACCCTAGCGGAAACCCTGGCACAAACCCTGGTGGAAACACTGGTGGAAATCCTGGCACAAACCCTAGCGGAAACCCTGGTACAAACTCAAGCGCAAACTCTAGCGGAAACCCTGGCACAAACCCTAGCGGAAACCCTGGTGGAAACACTGGTGGAAATCCTGGCGCAAACCCTAGCGGAAACCCTGGTGGAAACACTGGTGGAAAACCTGGCGCAAACCCTAGCGCAAACCCTAGCGGAAACCCTGGTGCAAACCCTAGCGGAAACCCTGGCGGTAACACTGGCGGTAACTCTGATGGAAATCCTGGCGGAAACGCTGGTGGAAACACTGGTGGAAACACTGGTGGAAATCCTGGCACAAACCCTAGCGGAAACCCTGGCACAAACCCTAGCGGAAACCCTGGTGGAAACACTGGTGGAAATCCTGGCGCAACCCCTAGCGGAAACCCTGGTGGAAACACTGGTGGAAATCCTGGCGGAAACCCTAGCAGAAACCCTGGTGGAAACCCTGACACAAACCCTAGCGGAAGCCCTAGCGGAAACCCTGGTGGAAACACTGGTGGAAACCCTAGCGCAAACCCTAGCGGAAGCCCTGGTGAAAACCCTGGTGCAAACCCTAGCGGAGACTCTGGTGGAAACACTGGCGGAAACTCTAATGGAAACACTGGCGCAAACCCTAGCGGAAAACCTGGCGCAAACCCTAGCGCAAACCCTAGCGGAAACCCTGGTGCAAACCCTAGCGGAAACCCTGGCGGTAACACTGGCGGTAACTCTGATGGAAACACTGGCGGAAACTCTGATGGAAACTCTGATGGAAATCCTGGCGGAAACCCTGGTGGAAACACTGGTGGAAATCCTGTCGCAAACCCTAGCGCAAACTCTAGCGGAAACCCTGGCACAAACCCTAGCGGAAACCCTGGTGGAAACACTGGTGGAAATCCTGGCGCAAACCCTAGCGGAAACCCTGGTGGAAACACTGGTGGAAAACCTGGCGCAAACCCTAGCGCAAACCCTAGCGGAAACCCTGGTGCAAACCCTAGCGGAAACCCTGGCGGTAACACTGGCGGTAACTCTGATGGAAATCCTGGCGGAAACGCTGGTGGAAACACTGGTGGAAACACTGGTGGAAATCCTGGCACAAACCCTAGCGGAAACCCTGGCACAAACCCTAGCGGAAACCCTGGTGGAAACACTGGTGGAAATCCTGGCGCAACCCCTAGCGGAAACCCTGGTGGAAACACTGGTGGAAATCCTGGCGGAAACCCTAGCAGAAACCCTGGTGGAAACCCTGACACAAACCCTAGCGGAAGCCCTAGCGGAAACCCTGGTGGAAACACTGGTGGAAACCCTAGCGCAAACCCTAGCGGAAGCCCTGGTGAAAACCCTGGTGCAAACCCTAGCGGAGACTCTGGTGGAAACACTGGCGGAAACTCTAATGGAAACACTGGCGCAAACCCTAGCGGAAAACCTGGCGCAAACCCTAGCGCAAACCCTAGCGGAAACCCTGGTGCAAACCCTAGCGGAAACCCTGGCGGTAACACTGGCGGTAACTCTGATGGAAACACTGGCGGAAACTCTGATGGAAACTCTGATGGAAATCCTGGCGGAAACCCTGGTGGAAACACTGGTGGAAATCCTGTCGCAAACCCTAGCGGAAACTCTGATGGAAACACTCATGGAATCCCTGGTGCAAACCCTAGCGGAAACCCTGGTGGAAACACTGGTGGAAATCCTGGCGCAAACCCTAGCGGAAACCCTGGTGGAAACACTGGAGGAAACCCTGGCACAAACCCTAGCGGAAACCCTGGTGGAAACACTGGTGGAAATCCTGGCGCAAACCCTAGCGGAAACCTTAGCGGAAACCCTGGTGGAAACACTGGCGGAAACCCTGGTGGCAACACTGGCGGAAACGCTGGCGGAAACGCTGGCGGAAACGCTGGTGGAAACACTGGCGGAAACTCTGATGGAAACATTGGTGGTAACTCTGGCGGTAACTCTGGTGGAAACATTGGTGGTAACCCTAGCGGAAACCCTAGCGGAAACCCTGGCGCAAACCCTGATGGAAACTCTGGTGGTAACCTCGGTGGAATCCCTGGTGGAAACGTTGGTGGAAACTCTGGCGAGATCTCTGTGGGAAATGTTGGATCTTCCAGTTCTCTTTCGAGTTCAAATTCGGTGATGATGACTGCCTCAGTTCCAAATTTTGAGAACTCAGGTAACTCTCTCATTGCAAATATTTGGTATGCAATGCTTTTAGCATTGGGTGGTTTGTTATTGATGTAACACAATCACTATAGTTTCGGTGTAAAATCATTATTTACGTTATATTTGGTTATTATTGTTACAGTCTAGAACTGTATGTACGATTATATTATAAACTATGTAGATAGCTTATGCTCGAATAAACGTATTAACGATAATGTTCCAGCCAGAGAGGTATTATTGATACGGGGCTGTTGAGTTATAGGATCCATGGAGATACTATAATTCTATATGCAGAACAAAAGTTATCATATGAGGTCACGAAGATTATAACTTCTTTGAAAAAACCAAAAGGGATTTTGGGTACATGGACAGGGCAGACTCTGAAGAATATCGAAGACACTGCTGAACTTAAAGTAGGTATGGTCAAGACTATGAGTGACGCCCTAACGTACAAACGGAACGTAGTAATTTGGGATGTATTCGTAATTCGGACCAAACAGCTAGAGGCAAAGAAAACATAATGCGGGAAGGGCATTCTCAGTGCCCTTGTTTTTAAAGTAGTGTATGTTGAGGATAATTCTTCATAGACAAGGTTAGAATCAGAGAGGAAGTAGTGGTTGGAGTATGCATTGTTTACTGCTATTCTTCTATTAAGAAGTAGTGCCCCTTTCTATGCTTAGGGTGCATCCTATATCATTATACACTACTCCATAGAAGGCTTAGTAGGAGTCGTCATACTACAATTATTATTTGGTTTTCAGACTGTGTGGGCTGATTATACCTATTCGTCCATATTACTAGGTTTCATCTCAGTTTTATTTATCCTTCACAGTCTTGTCCATACACAGCCCTTTCTCTTCAGTACTTCACTTGTACCTCAGGGTCCGCACTTTATATGTACCTCAGATTTCCTTTAAGCTTCGCAAGGTATTTCTGAGCATCACCGCATAATATTACAGATGTCTTGTATATAGAGTAGCAATATCACATTAATACCATATTGGATACTATAACTCAACAGCTCATCTTCTTGGGTCCATGTAGAGCCGTCTGCATGTAAACTCCTATAATATACCCGCAGCAATTATTTTATCATCAATAAACTTCATCTTATGGACTGCCACCTACAATCTCAGAACATCTAGCATGCTCAAAAACATTTTTACCTCAACTTGGATAAACCCGCAAAGCTCGTAAATCCTCACAAAGCCACCCAGAGTAGGCATCATAAAGGCGCATGACTTGCAATGGGCTTAAATATTAGGCACTCATACGAGTACCTTTTGTAACTAAAGGTAAAAACTAAGAGGACTGCGAGAATTATTTTCAATTAGAGTATTGCAAAATAGATACGGAGAAGCTCCCCAAATAAAGACACAGCCAGCAAAATTTGTCTTCCTATTCCACAGAACATGATAATTCCACTTGTATCGAAGCTAAAAGTAAAACAAATAATGAGCGCTGGCATGAAAAGACTGATACTATATGTCCCTAATCCGACCGAAAACTTAGAACCCCGTTTAGACCGGCTTCTGTCGCTCACACAGGATATTGCCTTCAGCAACAATTCTACTCACATGGAGAAAAAAGAAACTGCAGCCACCATAAAAACATGGAGATAAGGCTCGTGAACCACGGGGCCAGAGCCATTATCGTACGGTTGAAGGATAAAAGTTGACAGAGGTACACCAGTGTTTCCTGTGTCAGCATACTTGGACGTAACCAGAAGTAGAGTGGCTAAAGAAGACTCCCCTACCTTATGAATTTCCTTCTTACCAGTGTCCTCATTTGTATTGCCAGAAGTGCCCTTTGTACCCTTATCGCACTTGTGACACTCAAAATGAGAAGCGTGCGTAGCTACAACAGTCTGTGTTTGTGCATCTGCTACGACTGCTGAGTAGAATTTTCCATTAGGTGATGAACAGTGCCGCTATGTCAACCTTGTCTGCGGAGTTATCGACTTCTAAGAACACACACTTTCAGGATAGGTTTTTGGTATTCACATTTCAACAAGTGCAACTCTATTTATTTGATGATTACAAAAAATCTCTGATTAATTTTGCTAAAAATATCGTTACAGGTGGAACTCTAAGGCTGATACGTGTAAGTAAATAATTTATATAGAAGCAAGAATAGTAAATGCGACAAAGACACCAATGTAAAATGTGTTCACTCTAATGTAGTTCGAAGAACCTTCAAATTGCAGTCTTGAGGTTTTCGGTGCTTCATTTTGATCTTGTTCAATAACAAATTCTGTGGTGATGTATGGGTTAGCTCCATTCTGTTCAAATTTCACCTCGGGGGTTAAATAAGAAACGTGAACCGTAGAAATCTCTTTTACTTCGATGTTAGCAAACAGTGGAGATTTAACAAGTTGCCACATCGCAGAAGGCTGATGGATATTATCGATTCGATTAGAAAACTTAACTGTGTACCATGATCCAGCAGCATTAGTTAGAACTTCACATTTTTGAATATAAACCGTTATGATTCCACTCAAGTCTGTAGTAATGATGGTATATTTTATCGTGTGTGATTGCTGAGCAGAAGATTGTTTTGTAATAAAGGCACATTTGGCATTAAGCTCTTTCTGGACCCCCATACATATCGTTTTGATTGAGATACACCCAAGTAGATTGCTATTAGTGCACAAAGTCTCATATTTTGTAGCAGCAGAATTTGAAAGCGTTGAAATATCTGTTGTCCAATCACCATAGGATCCTGTGTGTATATCAACGACCATGAGCGCAGTTGTGGTTTTGTCGCCATTCATAGAGATCGTGTTGACTGTTGTATAAGTGGTGGATATAGGGGTAGAAATAGATATGATTTCGGTGGTCCAATCTCCATCCAGCCTGGTGTGTACATCAACGACCAAGAGTGCAGTTGTTAGCTTAGTGTTATCCCTAGAAATAACACTTGAAGTTGTGTAAGTGGTCGATATAGGGGTAGAAATAGACATGATGTCGGTGGTCCAATCTCCATCCAGCCTGGTGTGTACATCAACGACCAAGAGTGCAGTTGTTAGCTTAGTGTTATCCCTAGAAATAACACTTGAAGTTGTGTAAGTGGTCGATATAGGGGTAGAAATAGACATGATGTCGGTGGTCCAATCTCCATCCAGCCTGGTGTGTACATCAACGACCAAGAGTGCAGTTGTTAGCTTAGTGTTATCCCTAGAAATAACACTTGAAGTTGTGTAAGTGGTAGAATTTGGTTCGGGAATTGTCAGTATTGAGGTAGTCCATTCGCCATCTGACCGCGTGTGCACATCCACTACAACAGTAGCAGAAGATTTACTGCTTGATTCAAAAATAATTTCAGTACTTGTATAGGTAGCCGAAGTAGGTTCAAAGATCTTATCTCTTTCCCTGTCAATACCAGCATCCAATTCGTCCATAATCAACAATTCCGCATTTTTAGGCAGTTGTGAGGTACTCGTTGAATCGGCTATAGGTGTAATCATCGAGGTTTCCGTAGCCCACACCCAGTCCTGTTGATGACCAATCCTAACGATACCCGTCAGAGTGACTGGATATCCATTACTGTCAACTGTTGTAATAGCAATAGTAAAAGTAGTAGCAACCAACGTATTTTGCGTGTCTCTCCATTCTCCGTTTTGGGCAGGCCCAAATCTGTAAACAACCACCTGGGGATCAGATGCGTCAGCAGGATATATTACTTTCGTTTCGACCTTTTCCACCAAGGTCGTTCTTGCTTCCTCCCATACTCCGCTCTCGCCAGGTCCAAATTCAATTACAATGGTCTTGGGGTCTAATCCGTCAGGGCCTTGCTCAACTGTGGTGTACTTCGTTTTCGTCAATATTGACTTGCTTGTAGCCCAACCTCCATCTGCCCCTGTAGCAACCACAATAACGGCAGTTTTAGTCACCAACAGTCCATCCTCCAAAGTCTCTGTAATTTCAGTCGTGAATGATTGAGATCTTGGTAAAGTGTAAGTGTTTGTCTCCCAAATACCTGAAGCATTGGTTTCGTAGACAATACGTAGCTTTTCCACAACGTCTTTTCCATCTCTGTCCTTTGTGGGAAAATCTTCGAATTTTTCGCTTTGTGTCGGATCTGCGGGAGAAGTAGGAGGTTCGGGGCACTTTTGACACATGCCATCATTAAAATTGCCTTGTTTCAGGGTTGTGACGCACTTAGGATTTGCACCAATATGAACCTTTCCTTCATATCCTGGCCCGATGTCGATGCTGAACCAGCCGCTGATGGTAAGAATAGGATCCTTATATTCGAGATTTTTGATGACTTCCTTTATGCAGATAATAGGTGTACCACCTAGGACATTCAAAAACCCTCGTAACTTAAAAGTGTTAGACTGAGGATAGTCGAGACCTAAGATAATGAATGTATCCAAGAGAGCAATTTTTAGGGAAGGCTGTGCCATGTCTTTTCTGGTGAAAAAAAATTGGGAACTTTGAAGGACAAAACAGCCACCAATCTCGGACCTAACATTAAACCCTGATGAAAAAGAACAAAAGCTACCTGTATTAAGCACTTTGCCTACCCTATTCCCACTTCCTTCAATGTCTAGCCAATTATTTTTGGTAATCAAGTATCCCGAGTTTACAAAATTATCAGTTAGTATCAGAGAGGTTGCGTACCTTTTATCTCCTTCCAAGATCATAGAACCGTAATTTAGAATTTCACTACCCATTATACGAGTATAGCCGCTTCTTTGCATCTTAAAAAGCATTGTACCTCTGTTTGTGACAGGTTTATGGGCTTGCTTGTTTATCAGATTCTTCAGTCCGTACTCACTTCTTTGGTAGTACATTGCACGGTTACCAACGTCGAGGCTACCAATAATATCATTCTGGTTGTACAGTGAATACACTATATCATCTTCAATGATGAGTTGGGGTAGAGGGTCCTTTCCAGTTCTAGCAGTATCTTTTGTTATCAACAAAGCATTAGTTAGGCATAAGCACAAGACGCTGGAGTAAAAGTAAATCATTTAAGAGGAATTTGAAAACCAGAATGGGGGAATAAAAGAGTGTGTATCTTTAGAAATCAGGTATCAATTTTTATTCAAGCAAATATAATAATATGATATTTAGGTGGGGGTAATTAAATTTTTCAAAGAGCAAGTTTTAGGTGGAGCGAGACGACTAAAAGATATGCTCGTCGCGTATTTCTTCGCTACAACATCAGTTTGAATATTTGCGCGATCTTTCTAGGTTACGGCGGTTTGGATCTTTCGACGTATACAGTGGCTAATGCTGGGTTAGCTACAGTACTTGATCCACAGTATTTACTCAAAGTCTCGCATTTTCAATACGAAAATGTGGAAACGCAGTGTTACAAAAACTATTTTCACCAACTAGCTTATCACCATTCCTCAGAAGGGTCTCGGTCACTACTCGACCAGGATCACACATCAAGTCCCCGTACAGCAGATTCCTTCACACACGCCTCGGACGGGATTAATGCCACGTCGCACATTCAACAGTATAAGGGGGCCCGCCGCCCCCACTACATTATCTTAGTTCTTTAGCTGGAATACTACTACATAAAGAGTACTCGAGCATAAACTCCATAAATAGTTTATTACACAACAACTAATACAGTTCTAGACTGTAACAAAAATCTTAAACCTTGTATATAGAAGTCTTACCCTTTTCTATCCTAGGGTTCTCTATACCTTTGTATACTAGTTCAAAAACCGGGGCACTGGGGATTTCCTTACCGCGTTGGGTCTTCCTTGGTTCAGGCTGTTTGGTCCAAGTTGCCAGTACTTCTCGTATTACAATGTTTTTTACGTACCTCAAGAAATCCCTCACAGTCTTGCCCATACACAGCTTATCTCATAAGTACCTCACCTGCACTTCAGAGTCTGCACTTCAGAGTCTGCACTGACCGTGTCTCACAATCCCTTTTAGATTTCCACTCGGCACTATTATTCATCACTACATAATATTTTATCTACCTTGCGTATATAGTTATAAGAGTTAGAGTTGGTACTCTACACAACACACTGTATCCACTATAACTGAACACGTCTGGTCGGTTCGCTATAAGTTACTGTCTGAATCAAAAATAACAATCTTCCTTACATGAAAATGAGAACGGTCGTGACAGCAATAACTCCACAAATACCGTACAAACTTAGATCAACATAGTTTGAAGAACTTTCAAGTAGTTGAGCTATTGTTCCAGGAAGTGCATAGATACCCAGTACAATTGCATATCCTGACCCCACGTTTGTTTCAGTTCCGGCTTTTCCAGTTATCTGCTGTATTCTCGAATCATAATCTTGAACTCTAGAGGCTCCCGGCTCAATAGAACTCGTATTTTCCTGAATTGTACCGATATTACTCAAGTCGCCTGGCTTATGGAACGCATTGAAGTTCTCAGAGATATCCACAGTGCACCAATTTCCTTCTTCATTAGTTCGAACTTCCCACTCTTCAATGTAGGTTGTCAACTGTCCATCTACATCTGTTGAAACTATGGTCGATGTTATAGTTCGCGACCATTCGTCAGTAGCTTCTCTTGTGATGGTGGTCCACATTCCTTCTGGATCCTTTTGTGCTACCACGCATACCGTTTTTGTTACGACGCATTTGCCTCTATTGCGACTGGCGCAGATTGTCTTGTATATTGTAACAGCAGAATTTTGAAGGGTAGAAAGGCTTGTTGTCCAAACTCCATCCTGTCTCGTGTGTACATCAACAGCAATCAGAACAGTCGCCAGCAGCTTGTCAGTCAAAGAAATGACGCTTGCAGTTGTATAAGTGGTGGACTTGGGTTCGGAAATTGTCAGTATGGAGGTAGTCCATTCGCCATTTGATCTCGTGTGCACAGCCACTAGAACAGTAGCAAAAGATGTACTGCTTGACTCCGAATGAACTTCAGTACTTGTATAGGTAGTCGAAGTGGGTGTAGGCGTTATCATTGATGTTTCTGTAGTCCACACCCCATCCTGTTTAGGACCTATTCTAACAACACCCGTCAGAGTGGCCGGATTCACGTCCTTGTCAACCGTTGTAATAGTAGTCGTGTAGGTAGTAGCCACCAAGGTAGTTTTCGTGTCTCCCCACTCTCCATTTTCGTCAGGACCAAAACGGTGAACGACTGTAAGAGGACCAGATCCGTCAGCAGGATAATCTACTTTGGTTTCCACCTTTTCTACCAACGTAGTTTCAGTATTACCCCAGTCCCCATTGGCGTCCGGGCCGTACCTTTTGATCACGGCCGTCTTGAGAGCCCCTGCTGGACCCTCTAGTGTCAGGGTTTCCACCGTTTCTACCAACGTAGTTTCAGTATTGCCCCACTTCCCTTCAGCGTCCGGGCCAAACCTTTTGATCACGGCCGTCTTGAGAGCTCCTTCTGGACCCTTTATAGTCAGGGTTTCCACCTTCTCCTCCAAAGTAGTTTCAGTATTGCCCCACTTCCCTTCAGCGTCCGGGCCAAACCTTTTGATCACGGCCGTCTTGAGAGCCCCTGCTGGACCCTCTAGTGTCAGGGTTTCCACCTTTTCTACCAAAGTAGTTTCCGTATTGCCCCACTTCCCTGCGGCGTCGGGTCCAAACCTTTTGATCACGGCCGTTTTAAGAGCTCCGTCTGGACCCTTTATAGTCAGGGTTTCCACCTTCTCCTCCAAAGTAGTTTCAGTATTGCCCCACTTCCCTTCAGCGTCCGGGCCAAACCTTTTGATCACGGCCGTCTTAAGAGCCCCTGCTGGACCCTCTAGTGTCAGGGTTTCCACCTTTTCTACCAACGTAGTTTCCGTATTGCCCCACTTCCCTTCAGCGTCCGGGCCAAACCTTTTGATCACGGCCGTCTTGAGAGCCCCTGCTGGACCCTCTAGTGTCAGGGTTTCCACCTTTTCTACCAACGTAGTTTCAGTATTGCCCCACTTCCCTTCAGCGTCCGGGCCAAACCTTTTGATCACGGCCGTCTTGAGAGCTCCTTCTGGACCCTTTATAGTCAGGGTTTCCACCTTCTCCTCCAAAGTAGTTTCAGTATTGCCCCACTTCCCTTCAGCGTCCGGGCCAAACCTTTTGATCACGGCCGTCTTAAGAGCCCCTGCTGGACCCTCTAGTGTCAGGGTTTCCACCTTTTCTACCAACGTAGTTTCC
>JAKUBP010000080.1:0-12941 GCA_030566955.1 [Candida] anutae | reverse complement strand
ATATCGCGCAGAGTACTAATTTTCGAATATCGCGCACAGTACTACTTTTCGAATATCGTGCAGAGTACCTATTGCTCCTAATTCGGAGCCGCTAATCGCTGGAGTATTCATGGAAGGGGGTTGGGGTGGGGGTGACGGGCTACGCAAGGTACATGTGATGCTCGAGGGTGTATTCCATTCAGTCTTGACGACGTTGATGATTTATGGGCAGCGGAACTTTGACGAGTAGAAAAGTGGTGTGTCGGCGCGTAGACTTCTCTGGCATTGGTTTGTTACGTTTTCCTTGCTCTTTTCTTTGTCTACTAATTAACGATAATTGCCACTATTGTTAAACATGAGCAAAGGCACATTCATGTTTGGAAGGAAGGAACCCGCCACATGTGTTGTTCTGGGCAGGTAGATTTGTGTTTGGTCAGGTGAGCATAGGAAGGTGCGCTTTAGAGTTACAGGGTCCCGATATTTACGAAATCCTCGGCAAGGGCCGGCACCAGTTCACAAGGGTGCGATATCGTCGGAGTTGTGCTGACCACCCACCAAAAATCAAATCAAAACGTAGCAACTCATAATTCGGACCGGCTAACAGCAACCCATAATCGGGGCCAATTCACGGGTCAATTCACCGGGTCAATTCACCGGGCCAATTCACGATCCGGATCAGCCCACCGCATCCTACACTATCACTCTACAGTATTATGTTTATGCTCTCCTTTTCGTCGCCGATTGTTCACCAACTCATAGCCTGGTTTACTCTTCTTTAACTTTCCGAATTGAATCGTGAATGGTTATGCCTCGGATTTATGTGAAATTTCTTTCCATTTCCTATTTTGTAAATTGCAAATTGATGATGCGGACTGTGCAAAAATTTAAAAAATGGACGAGACCGGAGTTGAACCGATGACCTTTCGCATGCGAAGCGAACGCGCTACCAACTGCGCCACACGCCCTTCTTGATGTCGAATTGTGGGTTTGAGTTGCTCTCAAGGGTTAGGCATAAAATGGAAAGTTGAGAGGTGGGTGTATATATGTGAGAAACTGTAAGGGAAACTCAATAGAAAATTTGATTTACTTTATTTTCTTTGTTCACTGGTATTACAGCTACGCCACATGCAACGACCCATGCTCTTTGAAGGTCAAAGCTTGCAAATTTTAGCCCAATGTACATTTTTAGTTTTTTTTAATAATACTCAGTTTGTACGTTAAAGCTAGATTAACTTGCTAGTTTATGAGAGACTGCTGTACGTAAGGATACAAGTATTATACTTTTGGCCTTCGTGTATATTTTAGAATACCTTTCTATTAGCTCCATCTTACATATGTTAGCTCCTCTTGTCGTGCCTGGTGCCGTCGTCTAAGCTGACACTATTCATTTATCACGTGAGTGAACTTTTCATAAAACATCCACGCAGCAAAGTCGTGTGAATGTATCAAAAGCTGACGAAATTTTCAGTGTGGACTGCGAGGTAACGTCGACAACTAAAGCTCACACGTCAGACTCGACCAACTCACACAATGCCCGTCGACCCCGAAAAGTTAGCAAAGTTGCAGAAGGCGACCGCCAAGAAGGTTGGTGGCTCCAGAATCAAGCCCAAAAAGGGTGGAAAGAGTGAGCAGGATGACTCCAAATTGATGGAGGCGTTGGGCAAGATCAAGGCCACCAAGATTGAGAATGTTGAAGAGGCCAACTTCTTCAGAGAAGACGGCAAGGTCTTGCACTTCAACCGCGTCGGTGTCCAGGGCGCCGCTGCTCACAACACCTTTGCCTTCACTGGTTACCCCCAGGAGAAGGACGTGAACCAGTTGGTTCCCCAGATCTTGCCCCAGTTGGGCGCTGAGAACTTGGACATCTTGAGAAAGTTGGCCGAGCAGATTCAGGCTGGCAGAGCCCCATCCGAGTTGGACATTGCCGCCGCTACCGGCGGCCAGGACGAGGATATCCCCGACTTGATCGACCAGAAGTTTGACGAGGTTGAGTAATGCTTTTGAATAGACACCCCCTGTACATACGAGGCTAGCATTTATATATAGGGCCCCTATAATGTATATTGTCTTGTGTGCATGAGGTATATTGAGTAGATGTGTCAAAGGTTTCTTCGTTTGTGCACTAGGGTATCTCTAGTACAAGTCCCAGTTATAGCATTATTAGTACTAGCAGTACTTTGTGTGATGCAAGAATTTATGAATGTTAACACAGTTAGTAATGCTTGTCAGTAGTGAGCTTCGTTAATCATAAGAAGTATCAGTAATGAGAGTTACCAGTAATAAGAACTACCAGTAATGAATATCAGTATGATCACTGTCATAATGTTAGTGCTCAGGACTATGTTCTATTTGGATTTGTGCAGTTGGTAACTGTTGGTCTATATTCCTGCAATTGGCTGACCATGAGACATCAACTGCTACTACTTGACTGCATTACCCATACGGTACCACTGAAAGCTCTAGACAATTCTCTCGAACTCATTGACACCCCTCTCCTTTCCCACTCCTTCACAGCTTAAGCACCATCTCACTGACCTGCTCGCATCCAGCAGAGAATATCACGTGTAGATCATGATTGTCAGATTACGTCATCGCGAATATCTCCGGGCTTCCATCCCCGTACCCTTGCAGTCGCTCACAATCGGTTTTAGTCAGACAGACTCACCGCTGGTTGCACTCACGACACTCGCACTTTTTGTTCATCATGGCAACAACTTACACCGCTGACAGTTGACCGCCAACTGCTCTGACCGTCTTCCTTCTCTCCCCTCGTAGATCGTTTGAGTCGTGCACTGCATAAAACGTGCGAGGCTTTGCATCTTGACGTGACAGCTCCGGTCCGGCAACGGAGCCACAGCCCTTAGCCAAGGGTGGCTCGTCGCACGTCCCTGGACGAGTGATCGGACAGCGTTGGCCGCAGGCGGGGATAGAACTGCTCAGCGCCACAGTTGTTCTCGCTGGCGTTGTTCTCGCTGGCGAGCGTAGTATGGAACACCGTGGACTCGGCCGGATCTGGCGGCAGCAAGTCAGGGGCAGCAACTATTGCGGATTAGGAGAGTATTTAAGCGAGGCTGGCGGCACGCCTACCTCTAGTCCACAAGTCCGCGCATCACAATGACGTTATCGAAGCACATTGACTCGGACAGGTTAGAGTACCGTTTGTTGAAGAAGTCTCACAAGACGCTGTTGAACAGGGATGAGGACTACCTTTTCCAGTACAACTCCAACTCTGCGACACCAAAACACGAGCTCCCTGAGAACTCCGCGCCTGGCCACAAGGTCTACGAGTACTTGACGGAAGAATTGACCTTGGACGGAGTTCCCAGCTTGAACTTGGCGTCTTTTGTCAACACCAATGTGAACGCGGTGCAGTTGAAGTTGATCACCGACAATGTGACCAAGAACTTGTCGGACAACGACGAGTACCCGTCCTTGATCGACTTCCAGCAGCGCTGTATCTCAATCTTGAGTAACATCTGGCACGCCCCATCCAAGATTGATCCCGACAGCGGGGACCGCATCACCAACAGTATTGGAGCTGCGACTACCGGCTCGTCAGAGGCGATTATGTTGGCCGGACTTGCTCTCAAGAAGCGGTGGCAGGAGAAGCGTCGTGCGGCTGGCAAGTCAACCGAGAAGCCCAACATTTTGATGGCAACGTGTGCTCAGGTGGCTTTAGAGAAGTTTGCGCGCTACTTTGATGTTGAGGACCGCTTGATTCCGATCTCGTTGGACTCCGGACACTTGCTTGATGTGAGCAAGATCAAGGAGAACATTGATGAGAACACAATCGGTATCTTTGTGATTCTCGGTTCAACCTTTACTGGCGCGTTCGAGCCGGTTGAGGAGATCAATGCCCTCTTGGACGAGGTTGAGAAGGAGACCGGACTCGACATCCGTATCCACGTTGACGGTGCCTCTGGAGGTTTTGTCGCCCCGTTTGCCCAGCCTCACTTGAGGTGGGACTTCTCTGTCCCACGTGTTGACTCAATCAACACTTCGGGTCACAAGTTTGGCTTAACCTCGGCGGGATTAGGATGGGTGATTTGGAAAGACCAAGACTTGTTGCCCGGGTCCTTGAAGTTCTCCCTCGACTACTTGGGAGGTGTGGAGGAAACCTTTGGATTGAACTTCTCCAGACCAGGCTTCCCGGTTATCACCCAGTACTACAACTTTTTGGCTCTTGGAAAGGAGGGCTACACCAAAATTATTGACTCGTCCCTCTCAAACGCGCGGTTGTTGTCAAACGTCTTGGAGGACTCCACGTACTACGAGTGCTTGTCGGTGATCCACAAGCCGGTTTCCGACGCAGCCAAGGCGTATTCCAAAACCGACGAGCAAGAGCCCTCGCCGAATGAAGCTTTCGAGCCCGGATTGCCTGTCGTGGCCTTCAAGTTCTCCAAGGAGTTCAAGAAGAACTACCCGGAGATTCCCCAGTCTATCGTGGCGGTCTTGTTGAGAAACAAGGGCTTTATCGTACCCAACTACCGCTTACCTCCGAACGAGCACGAGACGGAGATTTTGCGAGTCGTAGTGAGACACAGTCTCTCATTGAACTTGTTGGAGCGGTTAATGGAGACCATTATCGAGTCCACCGAGTTGTTAATCGCGTCGGTAGACTCTGTGCGCTCTCTTGGACTGGCGGACAATGAGACCGAGGAGGCGCGCAAGGCACGCATTCAGCTTTTGTTGGAGTCCGTTGCCGCTACCAGCCCGGAGGATGTCAAAAAAGCCCAGGAGGCTAGAGCCAAGGACGAGGGGGACACCACCCACAGAACCTCGTACCGCGGTACTTGCTAGAGTAACTACGTAGACCTACTATACAGTTTCCAAACGATTGCGGTGGTTTTCGCGCATGCTTGCTCAATTCAATTGCACCGGATTTAGGGTTGCTTTTCAGTCGCCCCGCGTAACAACAGGCTATATATTCCAACATACTTCCTTTACTCTACACGACATGACTGGATCTGACTTGACAACACACAAGGTGACAACGATCGCCTCGTTGGTGCTTTCGGCGTACGGAAACTTGCGCTACTTGGTAGGGCGGGCACCGCTCCACCACGACAGTCCTTTTAACGTGAGCAACACTCCTTTCCTGGGCAACATTTTGGTAACGTTGAGCTACTGGGCCGTGTTGTACGTGTTGCAGGCTGCGTTCGTTGCCCATGTGTTTATTCCCAGCTTGGAGTCAAGCACGAGGCTCGACGCGACGCGCCGGGTAGGCTGGCATTTTACAGTCTTCAACGTCTTGTCCTTCTTGTGGTCGCTCTTGTTTGCGCGCAAGCACTTCTTCCTCAGTGAATTGGTGTTGTTGATCAACTTTGCCAACCTCTTGGGCTTGTACTTCAATGCCAAGACCTTTTCTATCCGCCCAGTCCAGGACTTGGTCTTGGTGCACTGGTCGACCGCCGCCTTGCCGATCTCGTGGGTATTGTACGCCATCTTTTGGAACGGCGCCGTTCTCTTCCACGTACACAAGTTCTTGGGCCGCGTGGTTAGTAACGTTTTGATTTGGGACTTTTTGCTTGCGCCAGGCGTTTTCTTGCTTGCGTTCAACGACTGGGGTGTCACTCTCTCGTCCCTGGTTTTGATGTTTGGTTTGGGCTTGGGCCAGTTGTTCACCAAGGTATTCGCCTTGCAATGGATCTTTGCGTTTACTATTGCTGGAATCTTGCTAGTTCTCAGCGTGCTCGCAGCCGCTAGCGGCCCTCTCGTCGCTACCCCGAACGCCACGGAAACGCTGGACCAGGAGCCATTAATCTCTGCGTAAACGGAGGATTGCGACTTAGTTAATTAGTGAAGAAACGTACTTTTGTCTTATTTCATCTTTTTATCCTTCAACATAACAGCAACACGTTACCAACCGCGTAGCATCACCCACCAACGTACCACCACCCATCGCCATCTGAATCATCACCCATCCACCAAATCACCCAAAATATCTTTAGCAGAAACTGGGACCTATGGATTATGGATGCAGGCCATAGATAGACTTGCTATCGTACCATTACCGAGCTTCACTATTATCAATCTTTGGGTTCGACCGTATCCCGCGTAACCTGGATAGCCAAGCACACGTCAAATATGTATTCCACAGATTGGTCCCTCATCGTTCTGCTTCTCGAGGCTTTATGGGTTGAACCATCAGCTTGATGAACAGCTGGCGCTGTACCTCGGCATTTACACCCATCGCGAGCGCGGTGTACTGCAAGATGGGCCGGTGATGCGCGAGGCTCGCGTAGGTGTCGCGGTGAATATTCGTCACAAACTCTTCACGGGTAGTCTCCTCGTTCCCTAGCCCGAGATACTTCGCTTTGAAGTGTACATACTGGTTCTGTTCTTTGACCTTGTCCGCCATCGTGTCGGGAAGAGCTTGTGTCGGGAAAAGCTTGTGCCTGGCAGAGCCTTTTTGAGGCTTGTCTCGCTCGCTCTTCAAACGTCTAGTAGGAGATAACTCTTACAGAATGTAATTTAGAAAACAGTCCTAATTAGGAAGTCTACAACACGGCGCTTCATCGAGTGATTCCTGCAAACTCCCCGCCTTAGAATAGCGGACCAATTTTGGCCGCCAAACCCCACGGCAAGAGCAACGCCTTTCGAACAAGGCAGCAGGACGGCGACGCACCATAAGCAGGACTAGCGACACTGTGCCATTTGTGCTCGCAGCGACTGATGTCGGAGAAGAAAGCGATACCGTCGGGGAGATCGGCAGGGAGGGCGGCAGGACGAGCAGCCGGAAAGGCTGTGCCGTGTGTGCTTCCCGGGACAAGTCTTCCCCCGAGCGACATGTGTTTCGAGGACCTCGTGTCTGACTACGACGATGCCTCGTTAGAGATATACAAGATGTACAAGCACAAGAGCTACCTACCCCACAACCAGCGCATCAAGAACATGGCGTGGCGAATTCTGAACAAGAAGTTGATTGCACGCAGGCTGAGCGTGCTGAAGCGGCGACAGCTGGCGCCGGCTGTTGCGGTTACTGCGGCAGTGCCGGCGAAGCGTCCAGCCGAGACGGAGCCTAGCTTTGACGACTTTGACTATGTGGCCCACATACGGCGTATTCTGCAGCAAGACTTTTCACAACCCCCGTCTGTGAGCAGTGGAGGCGTCCCGGCAGGTTTAGGGTCGGCCACCGTGGGCCTGTTTGGAAGTTCCAGGAGTCCAGGAGGCATTGGGCCGATTGGAGGTAATGGCCGAGCCAAAGGAAGCGCGGGAAGCGTAGGGAGTGCAAAGAGTGCAGAGAGCACGCGGCAGAGTATGGGACAAGGACTGATGGGACCGATGGGACAAGGACAGATAGGAACGATGGGACAAGGACAGATAGGAACGATGGGACAAGGACAGATAGGAACGATGGGACAAGGACAGATAGGAACGATGGGACAAGGATCTATTGGACAAGGACCCATGGGACAAGTTCAGATGGGACAGGGAGCGATGGGACAGGGACTGATGGGGTCGGTAGGAGACACTATCGGACCGTCAAGCATGCACAGGAGTGTCAGACCGATGAGCGTAAACAGAGTAAAACGCGAAGGCGGGGCTTCTGGCGGGGCTTCTGGCGATGCCGGTCCTTTGAGCGGCAACAGTTTCTTGTCGTCATATATATCATCGCTAGAGTCTACATTGAACGCTGACGCGCGCAAGAACTGGACAACGGGCTCTGTATCTGGTACTTCTGTGACAGGTCTGGAGATGTCTGGCGGGGGACTGGTGTCGGAGGCTGCGGCCGCCCCTGCTGCGCGGCTGATGTCTGAGTTTGGAAGTCAGAGCGTGGCGTCGTCCGTGCCGCTGCACGAGCGCAAGGTGATGCAGTGTGCAAACTGCCATACAAAGGCGACAGCGCTCTGGCGCCGCTCCAATGAAAGCGATCTCTTGTGCAACGCCTGCGGCGTCTTTCAGAAGTTGCATGGCGTGTCGCGGCCACTTAATCAGAAGCAGAACCACGAAAAGGTGCTTGTGCCTCCCGGCGCCAGCAGCGCGCCCACAAGCTTCAACTTTCTGCGCTACCGCCAACCGAGCAAGAGCGCGCTAATCAGTCAGCACAATACGGCTATTTTGACGGGTCAAACAGACGACATGATGCACATTGACAGCTTTGTCGGGTTCTCTGGCACCGGAAACACAGCGTCTACAGCCAACTCTGGCGGCGCCCGCCTGTCGCCTCCAATTTCCGTGTCACACACGAGCGCTAGCTTGTCGGCGGCCCCCAGCGTGAGCGCCAGCAAAAACGTTGATGACATTGACCGTCTCCTCAACTTGGACCTCTTCCAGTCCGACAGTTTCACTATTGGCAACGAACAGAATGCGTTCGGGACCCTCGACCAGGCACACTTTGACAGAAACGGCGGAGCTGGCACCGGCGCCGGAAACTTTTTCCACACGGGTGGCCAGGTGGGCATCAGCGACGAGATTCTCATGTACGACGAATCCATGGACGCTTTCTCCGGCAACGCATACGGAAATGGACACCTGTCACAGCCGTTTACAAGTAATGGCAACGACATGAGCCCAAACACGATTACAATGCCAAACATTACAATGCCAAACACGATTACAATGCCAAACAACATCAGCGTCAACATGAGCAGCGCCAACATGACCAATATTACTGGCAAGACCAACAAGAAAAACATGTCCAATATTACAAACATGACACCCAGCATGACACCCAGCCACAACACCCCTGGCAACACCCCTGGCAACAGCACCCCTGGCAACAACTACAGCACACACTCAGACAACTGGAACTGGCTAGACTTTAGCCCAGCAAACATGCATTGAGGCCCAACAGCATCCAATAATATATACGAGTAGTAATTAGCGACCAACGGAGCTCACTCAAACACGACAACGTGCTTGCCGCCCTTTGAGGCTACAATAGCCTGCACAAACTTTTGCAGCAAATCGTCGCCTCCACGCGTAAACAGCACCGTCTTGAAGGGAACAGCGCGGAGTTTTCCCAGCGCGTACAACTTTGTCACCTCCCTGACGGTGTCTATCTTAGACTGCGGGTCACGCTTGGTGTTCGCGGTCAACCAGTATGGCCGCGTGGTGATGTTTTTGAACAACTGCTGTCCCGCGGAGTACGTCAAGTCGAGCTGGCCGGAGCTCATGCCGAACGTGGCCAAGGTGCCACCGTAGGAGAGGGCGGCGACCAAGGCGGCGACGGTGGGTCCGCCGACACTGTTCAAGGCCAAGCGCACGCGCCCCGCGGGGCCAACAATGCCGGGAAGGGTGTCGCTCAGGAAGGACGGGTCGAGAAACTCCGACTCCGTCACCACGTGTGCGGCTCCGAGCGCCTTCAACAGATCAATCTCGGCCTGCAGCTTGCCGTCGCGGACCACAGAGAGGGTCTTTACCCCGCGGGTAAGTGCGATTTGAGAGACAAACTGGCTCACCTGCGACGTGCCTGCATTCTGCACGATCCAGTCGTTTCCGTCGGGGCTCCAGTCGGCAACGTAGGCCACGAGCTGGTACGCCGTGCACGGGTTGACGGATATTGTTGCCGCCTGCTCGAGGGACAAGGCTCCGTCGACATCGCTCGACACCTTGATGAAGGGCGCGACCTCGCCATCAACCACGGTCGCCACCGCGTGCGTGCGCCAGGTGCCAAAACTGGGGAGCGTCGGGATCACCCAGTCGCCGGAGCTGAAACCGGTGGCGGAGCCTGCAGAAACGACTCTGAACAAGCCCTCATTCCCTGCAATAAACTTGCCGCCAACCTCTGGGTGCGCGGTCGGGACTGACGGGTACTTTCCCGTGAGCTGGGCCAAATCTGCCGGGTTTGCAGGGGCGGCGATTGTCTCCACAAACACCTGATTTGCACCCAATCCCGAAGGATCAAGGTCCCACTCCGTCAGTCCAAGAATCTCAAGCGGGTTCGCCGCGAACTCGGTATACGTCACTGCACTAGCTTTCAACGACATGTCTCTCTAGTTTCAGGCTGGAAAGGATGGCAAATGTCTCGGACCGGATGACAAACTCGCTTGCTCTATCCATGATCGCGCTACCATATACAATGCATCCATTACTTGCGTCTCGGCTGCGAAAGCGCGAGTTTGGCGGTTCCGGTGGCACCCGCAATTTCATTATGCTCAGGTGGCCAAGCAGATCCAACTCTGCTACCGCAGCTGCCAGCCACGACTGCTGTCACTACTGCTGTTACTGCTTGTCTGTTTGTTACTAGCGTTTGCCACTGCCTGCCCCTGCTACTAGCTGTTATTCGCTGTCAAGACGTTACAATTCTGGAAAAACATGACATAAGCACACGACGAAGATTACGTACACATATGAAACAAATCTATTTCGAGCAATACCGCCTTGTTTACATTAGAAACTAGAAGGGTAAGCCCTAGCCGTGGGATCTGCTGGGGAAGGTTGTTTGAAATTGGCGTGTGCTGCTTCAATTTGGGACAGAAATAGAGCTGAGGGACCCCCTTAGAGTATTATATTTGCTGTATTATTAGTATCGCGTACAGGTTTTGCCCGACGTGATAAATACATCTTGCATCCCCTGGGTGAAAAAGTTTCACGCAGCGTTGACTAAGTCGGCTAGCCTCGATGGGTATATTCTCGTGGTCGAAGCCTCTGTCGCCCGTTGCGCGACAGCATCGTGATCCGCGGGTGCGGACACACCTCTCTCGGCCCTCGTCCTCTAGCGACTTTCTGTCTGGGGGATCGGAGTCTTCTTGCACATCTGTGGACACAGCTGCGCCGCCTAGCGACAAACGCTCGAGCAATGCGCCAGTACGTCTCTCGCGGCTCATTCCAACGGCATTAGTACCGAACATGGACAAGGTAGTACCCGGTACGCGGCCAGCAGCTGCTGGTAAGCCAGATCGGCCGGGGCTAAGCGCGGGCAACAGAAATAGCTACCCGGCAGCAGGAAGACCTAACTTGGCGGCTAATGGTCGTCCAGATCTGTATGCAGCGCCCAGCAGCACCCAAGGGGCTGGAAGGGCAACACCTCCAAATGCAGGCAATGGGTTCCAGTCCAAGCCGCATCCAGCGATCCCCCCTCAACCCGCCCCAAAGGCCGGAAGCACCTCGCCATTAACGCGGAAAAAGCCTCCCAGCGACTTTGACTTGGCGAGCTACAACCAGAGCCCTGTACAGGCTAAAGCACCCGTGCCCACAAGCCCAGACCATAACCGTGGCGATGCGCGCGATGCACTTCGGGTTTGGGAGGCACAGCGGTCACATAACCCATTGTTTCCTCATTCTCTGTCATCGCTGCCGTTAAGACAGAAGTTGGCGTCCGCGCAGAACGAGGCAGAACACCGCAAAATCGAGGCACAGGAACCAACAACCAAAGAGAAGGAAGACAGCGATGGAGGCGACACCGAGTATGTGGGAGATAGCGAGTTTGAGACGCAAGAAAGCGGTTCCGAGGATGAGAGTGTGAGATTATCAAGAAGGTATCCGTATTACGAACAATGGCAACAGTTTTATGCGATGCTTGCAGCGTACCAGGATCACATGATGCACCCACAGCTGGGCCCTATGGGTCAGCAAATGGGCCCCAACGGCATGTCAGCATTCCCACAAGACTTTAGTAATGTGAACCCTTATATGATGCAGCTTATGCAGATGCAGATGCCATACGGTAATTTACCCTTTGATCCCCAAAGCACCTTGCACCTTCAACAATCACAGCATCAATTTTCTCCGCGAAACCATCAGCATGGCCAACAAAATCAGCTTGGACAGCAATATCAGTCGCAATCGCCTTATCAGCAAAACCCACAGGCATACCAGCAATATCAAAATCAGTACCTGCAGTCGTACCAAAATCAGTACCAACTGCAGTATCAGCATGACCAGTTTTCACATCCAGACCAACAGCGGTTTCAAAACCAGCATCAGTTCAATGGTCCTCAACAGTTTCAAGGGCAACAGTTTCCTGGGCAACAGTTTCAGGGACAACAGTTTCAGGGGCAGCAGTTTCAGGGACAACAGCAGCTTCAAACACAAAACGAACAAGGACTTGCATCTACTAATACACCTATAAATAAACTGGCCATACCGGTATCACAGGGTATTGTACAACCGCAGATGGAAAAGGGTCCGCAGTTAATGTCACCTCAAAGGTTTCCGTCACCTCCAGTGGAGAGTTTTGGTACCAAACAGGGAACGTTTCCGCGGATCAACTCAAAAGATTCCATAAATGGATACTTGAATTCATACAAGAGAAGCATCAGGGACAAGAATTATAATCCCGAAGACCGCAGTAATTTATTGGCAAACTCCAGGAAGTCGACTTTGAAATCTAAAAGATACCCTTCACTTCCAGAGTCTGTTTCGCAGTCAGGCGATGTTTATGGTCTTCAAACGGTGAGAGAGACCCGGGTGTCTTCAGTTGGTTTGAACTTTAAACCTGGAAAATTTGAAGAGTACCGCGAGGAACAAGAGGCTGAAGAAGACCTGAATGGCTTAAATGAGGAATTGTCTAGCAAATCTGTGGTCAATGCAGAACATGAGAAGTCAGCTAGCCAATATGCAGTCAATTCAGGCAGTTCAGGAAGTAACAGCTCGACTAGGATCAGCTCTCCAGAACCACAAGATGTTTCTGTCTTGTCTAAGTTTTCAAAATTACACATTGAAGAGTATGAAAGGAACCGTCAAATATCTGATTATGGAAAATTCTTTTATGGTACAGAAGACGCTGAATCAGATAGAATGCTCTTTAAGGGAATCAGTAGCCCAGGAAATGCTGGAACTCCTAAACCTATAATGAGTGTAACTCCTGAACCCATAATGAATGTGACTCCTGATCCTACAATGAATGTGACTCGGGAACCTATAGCGAATGTGACTCGGGAACCCATAGCGAGTGTGATTCCAGAGCCCATAATGAATGCGACTCCAGAGCCCATAATGAATGCGACTCCAGAGCCCATAATGAATGCGACTCCAGAGCCCATAATGAACATGACTCGGGAACCTAGAGCGAATGT
>JAKUBP010000079.1:0-13321 GCA_030566955.1 [Candida] anutae | reverse complement strand
ACACCATCCCTGTCCAGCGATGATTCGGTACTGTCCCCTCTGTCAAGTGGACCCTCGGTCACACCATCCCTGTCCAGCGATGATTCGGTACTGTCCCCTCTGTCAAGTGGACCCTCGAGCAGTCCAACACCCGACACGTCGGTCCACACACATCCGCCAAAATCAACTACCTTTACTACCCTGCGCACAACTACCGCAACAGATGGTCTGGTGCAGGTTATTACCGAGGTAGAAATCGTTCGTCAGAACTCCGAGAGTAGCTGGACAACTGAATTTTCCACGATAGGCGTGGCAACAATTCTGGGCGACGTGGTTTCAACTACATTCACTACTCTCCGCACAACCACTGCAAGAGATGATACAGTTAATGTTGTCACTGAAATCGGAATTGTTCATCAGAACTCTGACAGTTCTTGGACAACTGATTTTTCAACGGCTAGCGAAGAGGCAAGTCTGGATCTTGTTCGCAGACCATGGTCCAATAGCACTGTGATTGTGACTAAAACGTGTCTGAGTTTAGTATGCTCAGCTGGTAGCAACCCTAATGCTGGCGCAGGAGCTGGAGTTTCCCTGGGAGAGTCTTTTTTGGTGGCTATTACAGAGGGAGACAAGCAAAGCACAGATACGGTACGGCACGCTTTGGACGGAAGTTTTCCTGTTCCTGCCCCGCCAGGCAATGCGGCTAGTATCCCGCCAGTCAATGCGGCTAGTATCCCACCAGGCGATGCGGCTAGTATCCCGCCAGGCAATGCGGCTAGTATCCCGCCAGTCAATGCGGCTAATATCCCATCAGGCAATGCGGCTAGTATCACTAGAAATGGAATTCTGCAGACAGGAGTGCCTGAGCCCTATGACAGTGGCTCAAGCTCAGTAGGGCTCTCGACATACGTCTATGCTTTAATAGGAGCTATGGTTCTCCTCGTATCTATGTGAGATACGATTTAAATTCTTGCATAATCAGACATTCTTCAAGTGTTAACACGAGCACCTACCGTTCATCGCAGAAATTGGATGTTTAGCTCTTGGCTAGTTCTGTTACAGTCTAGAACTGTATGTAAGATTATATAATAAGCTATCTACATAGCTTATGCTCGAATATACGTATTATGTTTAGTTATAGTATCCAAGACGGTACTGATGTGATATTATAACTCAATGTGCAAGACATGCAATGTTATGAGGTGATGCTCAGGATTACCTTGTGAGGATTTAAAGGGAATTCTGAGGTCATAAACAGTGCAGACTCTGCGGTAAATGTGAAGTACTGAAGAGAAAAAGCTGTGTATGTACAAGACTGTGAGGGATGTACTGAGGTACATATGAAACATAGTAATATGAACGAATAGGTGTACTCAGCCCAAACAGTCTGGCAACCAAATAATGAATGCAGTAAGATGACTCTCACCAAGGCTTCTCTAGATTAGCATATAACGATATGGGATGTGCCCGGACTATAGAAAAGGGCACGACTTCTAAACGCAATCGCAATAGTTAATTATGTCCACTACTACCTCTACTATCTATATGATCTCAGTAATGTCTGCTAAGGAATATCTTCAACAGAATATGCATACTCAGCTCAAACAGTCTGACAACCATTAACGGAATGTATTAAGGTGTCCCCAACCAGTCCTGTTCTTGAGTAGTATGTAAGGATATAGGATGTGCCCTTCTGAGGAAAAAGGACCAGACTTGTATACGACCGCGTCACGTACAATTTGAATGTCCTGCTTTACCCCTGAATTATAATTTACCAAGAACGCTTACATTCAACAAAAAACTGGTTTATTCGAAATGCATCCTTGTTACGAGAAGGAACCGCCAGAGTCATCAGTATCCGAAGTCTGCAGAATTTTGGTAGCTGCGCGACCTTCTTTTCACTTGTTAGAAATCACCGAAGTTCTTCGAACCGTTCCTCTGCCAGGTTAAGGATATATTGCAGACCACCAGCTGCTTAAAAGAAGTTGGAGAACAGGACTCAAGGAGTGTTATTGCGTTGAGAGCTTCCCTGGCTGGCTTTCAATAAAAACTCATTCAGTATGGACTCTGACGAGGAAATTTCATTATCTCCGTATGCCTTGGAGGCTCTCAAGGACTTTAAACGGGAAGAGGCCGAGCGAGTAGAGAAGTTCAAAAGATTGCAGGAGGAACAAGATCGTGTGCAGGGAAAGCCTACTTTGCACAATATTGATGAGTTTAAAGAGGACTGGCAGCTCTCTCAATTTTGGTACCATGACGAAACAGCTGCAACTTTGGGCAAGGCACTCTTGGAGGGTGCCGATGAATCGACTGTGGTTGTTATTGCCAGTGCGCCTTCCGTCTATGCAGCGATTAAGAAGCTCCCTGCTGAGGAAGTCCCTACCAAGCACATATACTTGCTCGAGTTTGACGAACGTTTCGAATTGTTGTCAGGAAAAAACTACTTTTACAAATATGACTACAATACTCCCGATGACATCCCTCTGGTCCTTCGCCACAAGTGTCACCGCTTATTAATCGACCCGCCGTTCTTAGAAAAAGATTGCCAGACTCTCTCTGCAAAGGCAGCGCGCAACTTGCTCGTGAAAGACAAACTGGGGCTCACCACTTCGGGTGACAAACAGTTCAAGATCGTATCTTCGACTGGTGAACGCATGAGTGAGATCATTAAGTTAAACTACCCTGAAGCTAACGAAACTGACTTTCTTCCCCAGCACAAGAACGGACTCAGCAACGAATTCAGATGCTATGCCAGCTTCGAGTGCAAGTTCTGGAAGTTCCGCAAGTAATAGTTGCAATTTCCAATATTTATCTAAAATAAAGTACACGCTGCTGGATACTGTAGTCTTCCAAAGGATATCCTATGCTGCACATCTATAGTATTAATCGCAAAATTACCAGTTTTGTAAAGTATACGACAGAGCTCAGCCTGGAACACGTCTTATATCCTGTTTATGGTTGTCCTGCCTTCACAGTGTATTCTAACCGCCTCCGTGCTTGTACCCTGGAAACAGATTCTTTGTAAGAGTTACCCGGTGCTAAACAATTCTCAAATTTACACACACGTGCGCAATTTATTTTGATTTTTTGCGTAATTTACAGTCCGGTGCAGAATCTCGAAAATTTTTCATTTAAAGAAATGATCCGCGCTCATCTTCCTATTCACTAGACACTAATATCACACATGTCTTTCTCTGATTTCTCCAAGGTTGAGACCCTTAAGTCTTTGAACGACTTCGTCGCTGACAAGTCTTACGTCGAGGGGTATGTATATTGATGTCAAACAATGTCATTGGCAACCAATTCTAGGGACACGTTTCACTTTGTGAAGATTGCCAATTCTGGTTAGTTTAAAAGGATGATCATTATCTTTGGTCCGTGTTTATGAGGTGGATTCAAGACCCACCGCGTGAGTGATAAAGAAGATTTAAATAAATTGAGCTGATTATCTAGCCAGAATTGTGTGCAATGTCAATTGATCTCTAGGTTGCAGTGGTGGACACTTGGTTCCAGTTATAGACTGATTTACTATTACTGACAAGTTTCAACGACGTTCCCATTGAGCATTACTAACTAATTCAGTACTGCCCCCACCCAGGGTGACGTTACCATCTACAAAGCTTTCCAGAAGGAGTATCCTCAGTTTGCCAGATGGTTCAACCACATCGCCTCTTTCACTGAGGAGTTTGAGGAATTGCCTGCCGCTAAGGCTGCCCCCGTCGCTGCTGCCGCCGAGGAGGACGACGACGAAGTCGACTTGTTCGGCTCTGATGACGATGAAGTTGACGAGGAGGCTGAGAAGTTGAAGCAACAGAGATTGGCTGAGTACGCCGCCAAGAAGGCTGCCCAAGGTCCTAAGCCCGCTGCTAAATCTATTGTCACCTTGGACGTTAAGCCTTGGGATGATGAGACCGACTTGAACCAGTTATTGGCTAACGTGAAGGCCATCGAGATGGACGGTTTGGTTTGGGGTGCTTCTCAATTTATTGCTGTTGGTTTCGGAATCAAGAAGTTGCAGATCAACTTGGTTGTGGAAGACAGCAAGGTCTCTTTGGACGAATTGCAGGCTGCCATCGAGGAGGACGAGGACCACGTCCAGTCTACTGACATTGCTGCTATGCAGAAGTTGTAAGTTCCCTCCATATCTGATGTATAGATTACGTGGGTATTTAGTTAGGCTAGGTTAAGTCCATGTAGGCACTTGACGAACTAGAACTTGTGGTGACTTGAAAAGTGATGACAATAACGATTTTCCGGGAGACGCGAGGTCTGTACTGTAGATAGCATTCCTTGCCTATGAAATCATACATTGTGTTCCAGCTTGACCATACGCTAGCTGGCAAGCTACTTATTGTATTTTCTGGGCCTACGTTTCCTGTAGAAGCTGCAACTTTGTTCAAGAGGCAGAATTTGCTAACTTCAAACCATTAAAATTAAAATCTTGACGCCACTAGAGTTGGTGAACAGGCTGGGATATAGAAAGGTTTAAGGGTAGGTTGGATCAATATAGACATCGGAGTGCCTTAAACATCCAAAGTAAGCTGGATTATGCTCTCCAAACTACCGTTGGAGATTCAGGCGTCGTTGCTCGCTCAGAATCCATGTTCTGCTTTAAAACATGTCAATACGCACTTTTACCTTCTCTACAATGACATGTTTTATCACAAAACCATTGCTGTCTTTGGCTACAGCATACTCGGAGTCCTCAATAAAGCGCGGCCCTGGTTGACGAGATACATTCGCAGTCTAGATAAGGTCCGCTTTACTCTTCGGAAAATGATTGCATTCAGGTTAGGGCTAAAACAGCCCAGCCTGTTCACGCACAACGTACACGATCCGTTAGATATTGAGTACATCAGAGACTCGTGGAGATACATCTATGGTCTTCTAATGAGCAAACGCCTTTACGCGGAGAGTCTGGATTACAAGTTTGACGAAGGCGGATGCACTGTGGTGGACAATGCATTTTCTTGTGGCCTTACCTATTTATTAGCATACAATACGTCCTTTTGGTTACCACCCGGTAAACATACCTTGAGCATAGGTTTGCTCATGAAATCTGGGTTTGGATTAGGTACTACGAAATTTGAGGTTAGGTACAAGGACAAGAATGGGTTGGAAATCAGACAGTCATTTTATCTTCCAGCAAATATCACCAATATATTGCCAAAGAACCGCTTCTGTGTCCTTAAGATTGGCTGTTTTGATGTTCTTGAGAGCGGGTCTCTCGAGTTAAAGGAAGGAACGACTGAGTATGGCGATATAGCAGAAAACAAAACTGTTAATGTTCAATTGACTATGGAAGAGACGGGACCTTATCCAAAAAGTGGTTTTAATATATACTTTTTTGATATCACCCCGCCATCATTACTATTCAATGAGTATGATCTCTTGTACTATTCTTTGGATCGAGAACATGTCACTGACAGCCACTTTACATACTACCCCTTGAAACAAGCCTACAAGGCTCTCAATTACTTTCAAGGAACTCATGAGAGCGAGTACGGAAAAGCTTCCTCAAGTCCTGATCCTGACAGTGATGGCTGGCTTGACTACAAGACACTTGTGGATGGCAAGTACGTTAAAGAAAATCCTAACTTCCTTGTCGAGCAATCCTTCGAAAGGAAGAATGTCAAATTCAATAGTGTCTACAACCTGCGACAATTTGCGAATAGATTCGGGGCAGCTACCTTTAACTATGATGACTACCCTAGCAGCTATGACGAGACTGGCCTCAAATGGGTTCTACCTATGTATGAAATGTAGTGCTTAGCGACAAAAACATAAAATTTCCGAGCGTGAAATCTCGATTCTACAGCGGCTGTCACAGGAGGCGAAGCATGGGTGAACTGCTTGTGCATGCAAATAAAGACAGTACACGTGAACAAAGTGACAATAAGGCAATAAACAGGGTCAGTAATGCCGGCTCTCATGCTGATGATGCCTTGAGAACAGGTTTAGGAGATATCAATAGCACTCAAAATCACAATATCAACAACGTCGACTACGTCAACAACATCAACAATGTCAACAAGATCCGCAACGTAGACAGCGATGTCGATTCTTCTACTACCAAAAAGAGCCACAGCAACTATAATCGCTATCAAGGTCACCAGTACGATGAGTATGGCGAATTTGAAGAGGACAATAATGTCAGCGAGGGAGAGTCTAGTCACAGCGGTGAAGATTTCAACCACAAGCGTATTATTCTTCAACGATTTACAATCTACAACTCTTCGACTACTATGTATATTGTTGGAAGCAATGCGAAAGAGACGTTGTTTAGAATATTGGAGATTGGAAAGGATCCCGAGAATGAAGTCAACTTGATGATAATAGAGGATAAGAACTTCTTTTATACTAGGAAGGATATGATTGAATTACTAAATGGCCTTGACGAATCCATTGATGGTGGGGTACACAAAATAGCGCAAGGTCATGGATTGATCGGCCTAATTAAGTTCACCAAAGGATACTTTTTGAGCATTGTGACCAAGTGCAGTCAAGTTGCTATTCTTGGTGGTCACTACATATACCATATCGATGAAACAAAATTGATTCCGCTAGACATAAACTACCGCAGGCCGGATAAGTATAGCGATGAGGAAAAACTCCTGTCAATATTCAAGTACTTGGATTTGAGCAAAACATTCTACTTCAGCTATACTTACGACATAACGAACACGCTCCAGACAAATTTTGTTCGAAAGAAAAAGGCAGCAGAACTGAGAAACAAATTTACAGAATCGAACTCTAAGGAATCTCATTACACGGACGATAATTTTAATTCTTTTGATCACAATGAAAGATTTGTGTGGAACAATCTTCTTCTTAAGCCCATTCTAGAAGTGCAAGATATTGCAACCTATGAATGGTTTCAACCCATAATTCATGGTTTTATTGATCAAGCAAACATTTCTGTGTATGGCAAAAAGTTTTATGTTACAATAATTGCCAGAAGGTCTCACCACTTTGCAGGCGCAAGATTCTTAAAACGTGGAGTTAATGATAAAGGAAACGTTGCAAACGAGATAGAAACAGAGCAAGTTGTTTCGGAAATGTTAGTATCATCCTTCCACGACCCGAAGTATGGGTATTATAATAATCCAAGGTTTACAAGCTTTGTTCAAAATCGAGGTTCTATCCCATTATATTGGACTCAGGATTTAAACAGACTATCAAAACCTCCAATCGAGATCAATCTTTCTGATCCATTTTATCAAAGTTCGGCGTTACACTTTAGCAACTTGTTTCAAAGATATGGACTGCCTGTTATTATTCTCAACTTAATTAAGACAAAGGAAAGAAATCCGCGTGAACTGAAACTCAATCAACATTTTAAAAACTGCATTAAATATCTTAATCAGTTTTTGCCAGAAAAGCATAAGCTACAATTTTACAGTTTTGACATGTCCAGACATTCGAAGAAAAATCTAGATGTTATTACTCCATTGCAGAAAATTGCATCGACTTCGATAGATGAGATTGGTTTTTTTCATAACGGAAAAGATTTGGCCTCAACCCAACTACAACAAGGAATTATTAGGACAAATTGTATCGATTGCCTAGATAGAACAAATGCGGCTCAGTTCATCATTTGCAAGGAAGCTCTTTCACATCAATTGAAAAGTTTGGGTTTAATTCCAGATTCAAGGTCACTTGACTATGACTCAGACATCATTAATATATTGACCGAAATATTTCATGATCATGGAGACACTATTGCAGTTCAATATGGTGGGTCTAATTTGGTAAATACAATGGATTCTTATAGACGCATAAACCAGTGGTCATCGCATACAAGAGATATTTTGAATAGTGTGAAAAGAATCTACTCCAATTCTTTTATGGATCTGATCAGGCAAGAGGCAATCAACCTCTTCCTTGGAAATTATGTTTATGATCTCAATAAGCCAAAGCTTTGGGAGTTACAAAATGATTTTTATTTGCACAATGCAAGAACAATAACTAACATACGTATTAAGAACAGTTACACCCATTGGTTTAACGATAATGACTTGTCTGACTCTAGGTTTAAACGTGTTAAAGTAACTAGCAAAGATGTGAATAAGTTTAATGAGATGAGGAGTAAGTTTGATACATATCCTGATCTCAGCGACAACTGGTTCAACGAATGCTACGCGCCAAGAAAATATCTGTCATTCAATGAAGTTTTTCAATTCAACATGAACTCAAATGCGAGGTACTTCCCTTCTAACATCAGCAGTTTGGACTCTCGGTTTGATTACAGTCCATACGAGTCGAGGAAAACAAAACAGGAAGAAGTCGGCAATATTTTAGATAAGAGCAGTAGAGTGAGTACAAGCTCAGGGCTTGTAGTCTCTAAAGAAGAAGAAAACTATGAAAACAGCGATGAGGATGAATTAGGTGGTGATGATACCTGTCTCCTTCCAAGTCATGATCTCTATGGAGATTACCAAGAGTATTTAAAAAGGTCTGACAGATTGAGAGGTTTCTTAGCTGAAAAGATTGGAAGACTTGGATATGTCCGAAAACAATCAAGAGAAGGCGAACCCACTGCATATTCTACGAGTAAACTTGGCCAAGAAAGAGTACTAGGTTTTGAAATGGAAGATTCTTTCAGGCATCAATTTCTGGATGACGGCTCAATCGTTCCCCATCTCAAACCATCTGATTCGGAGATTTATGCCTCCCAATATGATTCGAATTATCTACTCACTTCTAGAATGCGAGAATATGATAAACTGAAGGATGATTCAAGCAACATTGAAACCTATAAGTATTATTCTTCAGTATTACCGAGTAGGGAGAGGTTTTCAGATAAATCAAGGCTCCAAAACAATCAAGATATGGTTTTATATCGTGAATATTTAGGTCTTGAAGAACGGCTTTCAAGCTTTGTTGCTGATGATAATTACATTTAATTTCGCTTTATTTCGCCAGTGAAGCAAGTCTAAAGGGGTATCTAATTTAGCTATTTTACTGCAAGAGAAGAGCTCCTGGTGATAAAGTTGGTTGAATAGTGGCATGTTGCAAATTTGAATTGCACTGTACTTCTTTACATAATATCTTTATACATAATATCTTCATACCTAAAACTATGCGTGGCTATGATTATATGAGTATTCTTCCTTTTTTGCTTCTGTAACCATATCCAAACAACTTGACCTTTGAAGCAAAATGTTGCAAAGTATAGATTTATATTTAATTTGTAAAACAGTTGATAGAAATCATAGACTATCTCTTTATTCCTAGAGTTACGAGTGGTGTGTTGAGTTGTATGAGTAATTCAACTAATGAGATACAAATTAACACAAGGCAAAAAGACGAAGTGCCCTTAACTGATATGCAGAGAGATTAACACACGGAAAGTGTACTGGAGTAAAAGTGGATATATAAGTCGACTACTGTTACTGAGCCAACTATTACTAAGAGCGTATATGTTCAACATAATGCATTAGTTATTTAATGAAATCACCTTGAAAATTGTCCTTTATCCTAACTCATTTTAAAATAAGCTACTTGTTTGCAAGACTACTTCTGAACTGGTTCAGGATAACTCCAGTAAGTGGTAGTAGACATTGCTGAACTGTTCAAACAAATTAGTACGATTACTCTGGTGCCCATATCTAACTTACCGATATGTAATATTGTAACCAACAGTTGTATCCAAGATGCCATCCAGTTTCACTCAATATAGCAGCTCGAATTGCGCACATACCCCAATCTAAATGCGTGTCCCGCGTAATCGTAACGCAACACAAGGACTGTAGTCAGTACAGCATTTTGCCAACAATACGAAATAATACTTAACACTGCTGAGCTATAGCTGCAGAATAGAGAATAAAATTTGAGTTATTGACTTGTTTCAACTTAGTTTCTTGGTTCATTTTTGTTTATTCCTGATATTTCGGACCTCCCTTAGCATTAGGACATTCCCTGTTTTGTGAATCTACTTTTACATTCGACGTCTTGATGCCATCAATGTTTTTATGACGTGTAATCGCCAAAATCAGCATTCATTCCACTCAACACATTCCACTCTTCTTTAAGTCTGCTCTATTTCTGATTCAGAAACAGGACTTACATGTCGAACCAAGGGAAGACGTGTGGAGATTGCATCAAATATTTCCCACGGACAATTTGTGATCAAAAAGATGGTTCGGTAATCAGGCAGCATGTTGAGTTATAGTATCCATGGCGATACAGTAACTCTATTACAAAAATACACAACATGCCTAAATGAGCCTGAGGTATATCCCGAGATACTTGGATCACGCCACTCTGATGAACATGAGGCGTATTGCTAAGAAGTGTAACAAAGGTATACATAGAAAAACATGAGTCCATACTGAAGATGATACGAGGCCTCCAACTCTAGGATGTTAATCATACAATATAGGATTCCAAAAGTAGTATATAAATACAGAGGAAGGCCCCGAAATAACACAGGGACAAGACTTCCCATTGAGAGTTTCCAACCGAAGAAGTAGTTATCTAGTTCAAATACCAACATAGAACATCCTCCTTTACTGCTGAATTATCATTGACTAAGAACAAATACGCTCAACACAGCATACCCACAGTAAGATATTATTTGCAATAAACCCAATGGGAGGGAACCAACAGATATTTAATGTATCACGGAAACCAGTCTGTCACAGCCTTGATGAATAAACCGATAGGCTAATATGATACATGGCTCTATATGAGACTCATCTGCATTCGGTATTAAAAGTGTAGCCCGATCTGAAACTCTTTTCTCAATTTAGCTCGGAATTAGACACTATCACATCAAGAGACTGAATTTCTTTATCCCATTAGACCAAGAACGGAATCAAATCACCATTGTAAGTTATCTTTTCAGCACTCAGTTTTTAAATAAAATTCTGATCCTCTACGCAGGGAGATTTCGAGAGAAAGAATCTGACGTGGTGTGATTCAATGGTAACTCCGGATGCGAAATCGAAAGTACGGTAAACCGAATCGCGTTGTATGTATCCATCAAATACCTCTGGAGATCGGCTAGTAGAGGCTTGTAAACGATGAGTAGCATTGATGGGTGTATGAAAATGACACCCAAATGGAAAAAGGCTTTTGTGAATAGCCTCCTTTGTTTACCATCTTTCATACGGAATCTTATAGTTATCCAGGGTAGATGTGCGGTTAATCACAAGCGCCGCATACAAGTGAGGGCTTCTATAGCAGAATCAATTGGCATACTGACTTTATAAAGAATAACAGAAGACTTTTAGTTTTGAGAGGTCGATTCGTTCGTTCAGCAATCTCTCCGTTTTGATCACAGCTATGAGGAATGGTAAGTTGTCGGTGATGCCGCGCCCAACAAAGGCCTTTATAAGGATGGAGTTTATAAACTCACTGGCCGTCTTGTGACCGAGACTATCAAAATGTAACTCGAAGTATTTAATGAAGAACTTAACTTTTGAGGTAACTATTGACCATTCGTGTTCTCGTTTATTGTTAATCCAGTGGCAGATAAAGAGAATTACAGTAGTTAATCTATACTTGTTGACTTCATATTAAGATCATACTCTTCTATACATACAGTCTATGCTGAATTAATATCTTTTAGTGTATGTGAAAGAGTTCGTGTAGTGGAATGTCTCCGCGTGTAGTCATTTACTGGACACTTCTGTAACAAACCTTCAAATATTCTTCTCTCCTGAAATACCTCCGTGTAGCCTACGTAGATATAGAGTAGAAGATCCCGTGAACTTAGGCACTCCAAGCTACCTGCTGGCATAATTAAGTAGTATTATTCAGCTTGGTAACGCATTACGTATTAATGTGGTGTAGTAGAGCAAGAAGCACCTAATACGCCATGCGTCAACGTAGATAAATAATGCTCACGATTGTACAGAATTAGGAACTCCAACCAAACCGAAATTAAAAATCATGAGTGTTGAGTTATAGTATTAGTGACTGTATTGAAGTTACTATGACTCTCGTACCTCAGAGAAGAACGTGTGACAACGCAACAACACAAATGTTGAGTCACGGTATTGATGACCGTATTCAGGTGATACTATAACTCTCGTATTATAGATACGAGGCAACGCAACGCAAAAAATGCAAGGCCGATTAACTTTAGAAGTACAGCTGCCTCAAGTATTTGTTTAATCTTGACTTCCACGTTCATCTTGATTTATTCTAGATCGCTTGGATCCCCACATAAGGTGGGAATCTCCCTCTTACTTATAGACTACAAGTTGGCTAGCATGTGTTGAGTTAGCCGACAAACACAAGTATTGCCTATTGGGTTTTAGTTTTGTGGTTATGCGTGAAGGTGTAGGCCCGCCTCACCCCCACGCAGCCTAGCAGTTTTGCAACCTAACTCAACGCCTTGCAACCTAACTGTTGAAGGTAGTCCCTCTTAGTAAGTAAGAGATCCTGGTCGGAACTCTGAACTGCATAGATGGTTGATTGGTTCATTGTAATACTGAATTGGTTAACTTCTTAAGCTGTGTATTATCACCCTTGTCCTTTCTACTACAAGACTATCTATGTCTTTATATACTGCTCTACGGATAACCACGGGAGCATCAACATCCGGTAATACTATTTGGTTATAAGACTGTTTTTGGGCTGAGTATACCTATTCAATCATATTACTACGTTTCATCTGTACCTCAGTATGTCCCTTACAGTCCTATCCACTCACAGCTCCATTCTCATCTGTACTTTGTTTAATCTTGACTTCCATGTTCATCTTGATTTATTCTAGATTGCTCGGATCCCAGATATTGTGGCACCCTAGCTCTATATTTATACACTACAAGTTAATCACATTGGCAGGGATACCTTGAATATATCTCGTAAATCATAACCTTTGTTATTTCTTCCGAAATCTCCTGATTTTAGATTTACGAGAATTGCTGCAGTTATTGTGTTTTTTTCAAACAACCTCAACTCAACACCTTGCAACCTAACTCAACATACTTCACAAGTACCTCAGAGTCTGTACCGTGTATGCACCTCAGAATTCCCTTTGGGTCCCCACAAGGTAGTTCTGTGCATTACCTCATAATATTATGTATGTCCTGCATATACGGTCATAATATCACAACACTATCACCTTAATAAAGTTATGTCCCATAACTCAACAAACATAACCCTTGATTGGACAACAAACCTTTCTCAACACACAGGACACCGCCAGAAGCCCGTCACACGAGAATTGGGCGAGCTAGTTTTGGCGTTTGGCCTCTATACGCCTACTAACGACCCTATTTTCTCGCGCCACCGCCATCTGGCACAGCTGTAGCCACGCCAGGTGTTGTTTCGCAGCGCGCGACACTCCAGCACACCGCCAGAAGCCCGTCACACGAGAATTGGGCGA
>JAKUBP010000078.1:0-14921 GCA_030566955.1 [Candida] anutae | reverse complement strand
TCTCCTTCCCCCTACTGTCTCCTTCCCCCTACTGTCTCCTTCCCCCTACTGTCTCTTTCCCCCTACTGTCTCTTTCCCTTTTGTGCTTTGCACGCCTCCTCCCACGTGACCGCCGTGGTTGCAATTTGGCTTTGGTTCTAGCACGACCCTTGGCATTTGCAGCACTGTGATCACGTTGCATTTTGCAGCAGACGGGGGCTACTTGTACCGCTGAGCCCGCTCAGTCGCCACCCACCACCCACCACTCACCACCCATTACTCGCCACTCATTACTCACCACCCACCATGCTACGCTTCACCAACGGGCGCTTCATTGATGGCGGCGAGCGCTTGGCTCGCTCGGACGTTTGGGTTGACACCGTCTCCGGCAGGATTGTGGACGGTCCCGGCACCGCCTCGTGGCGCGAGGTGGACCTCCACGGTCAGTACTTGGCTCCAGGGTTCCTCGACGTGCAAAACAACGGCGCGTACGGTATCAACTTCTCGCAGCCAAAGGCTGCGAGCTCCAGCCTCTTGCGCGACGCACTCACCAAGACGTTGGCAACAGGCGTGACGGGTGTGTGTCCCACCGTCACCTCCAACGGCTTGGACGTGTACGCACGCATGCTCCCCATGTACGCACGCACCCGCTCCGCTACCGGTGCGGACTGCTTGGGCGCTCACCTCGAGGGTCCCTTTATCAGCCCGCACAAGAGCGGGTGCCACCCTCACGCGGCGTTGCAGCCGCGCGCGACGCGCGCGGAGCTCGACCGCGTGTACGGGCGCGGCTGGCCCGCCAACACGCTGGTTGTCACATTGGCGCCAGAACTTCCCGGCGCGATGGAGCTCATCCCTGAGCTCACCGCGGAGGGTGTGGTGGTGGCGGTGGGCCACACCACCGCTGACGGCGAAACAGCCCTGCGTGCCGTTGCGAGCGGCGCCAGCATGGTGACACACTTGTACAATGCCATGCCCCAGCCGCATCACCGCGACGTGGGCGTGGTTGGCCTCTTGGCACGCGCTGAGCGTACGCCATACTTTGGCTTGATTTGCGACGATATGCATGTGGCGCCCGAGATGGCCGTTGTAGCGTACCGTGCCTGTCCCCAGCGCTGCGTCTTGGTGACTGACGCGATGCATCTCCTCGGCATGCCGGATGGCGCGTACGCGTGGGACAGTCAGACAATTGTAAAGAGTGGACCGCGACTCGTGTTGGAGGGCACAGATACGTTAGCGGGTGCCGCCACCACCTTGGCTGAGTGCGTGCGCAATTTGGTGCGCTGGACAGGGATCTCGTTGGCGGAGGCGGTGAGCACCGTAACCACCAATGCAGCCGCATCGTTGCACCTCGAGCACGAGCGCGGCTCATTGAAAGTTGGCTGCTTGGCCGACCTTGTTGTCATCAACGAGAGCGGTTACATTCAGCGTGTATTTAAGCTCGGGATAGAGCATGCCTCGCTGGATAAGGCGCTCGAGCACCAGGACCATCAGGTTAGAGCCATGTTGTAGGACTGTTTTTAGTATCTTGTACAAAATTGGTAAACATTGGTAATGTTGTTCGTTAGATTGGAGTGAGTGTGAGTGGTGTCCTGCCAAGTTTTGGTGATGGTGAAAAGGAATAGGTGCAATTAGAAGGAAGAGAACGATATATACAGATTTAAAAAAGGGGCAGGCTGGGAATTGAACCCAGGACCTCCCGCATATTAGATTTTACCCTAAGCGAGAATCATACCACTAGACCACATGCCCTTTTATATCAGCCGTGATACATTCTAAAATATTACCGCACTAGACTGTAAAAGAGTAATAGTATGATTCAAATGTTACAAACTTCTCTCAATTGGAATTTTATTTCAATATAAAAGTGTGCTAGTTTAGAAGGCACATATTTTCCTTTATCAGAAAATGATCTGAACGATTATAACAAAAACATAATGTAAATAATACGCTATTGTGCTACTTGAATGGTGATTCAAACCTAATCTACTCCATGATCTATTCCATGGAATCGAAGTAGCTGATCATATTATCGATTAAGTCCTGCTTCCGTGTCGCACTTTTAATTTTATCGCTGTGTAATTTTTGAAATCCCTTCAACTGCGGTACTGTGTACTGTCCTAGACTACCCAGCCTGTACGCATTTATCGCTCCTCCTTCAGAAATTGCAGGAGCTTCTATTTTCTGTCGCTTGGCTACTTGAGTGTCACTCCTCTCGGGAAGAGAATAATCTAATTCCTGAAGCAGCTTTACCATTTTCTGAATCAACTCGACTCGCTCAGAATCAGCAAACATGAATTCCCGCAACTCATTTAGACGCCTGACACTTTGATCATTTTTCAACAAGGTACGCTCGTCTTCTGGGAGTTCCATCTGAAGCAATTCGTGCTTCATCACCTTGTAAAAGTAGTTTATCAGCGGGTTAGGATAATCTTCTGGGCGGTATGACTTGAGAAAGAACTGGCTAACAAGCGTTTTTAATTGATCTAATAATTCACTGGGAAGTGATTCTGTCAACTCTGAGTCCAGCTCAAACTGATTTCTCGTATTGTTTATGAACTGAGGTGGAAGAGAACGCATCTCCTCGAGCCATGGAAGTTGCATTAACAAGAACCCTTCAGGATACTTCAGAAAATCGTCCTTGCGAGTAGTATTTTCTACCCTTGTAGGATAGAGAGCATACATTTTTGGTTTGCTGCTCTTCATTGTACAGCCAAAAACAATTCCAAACTTTTTAAGTTTCACGCACGATTGGTACAAGGAAGAAAAGGTTGTGTAGGACTTTGAATAACCACCCTCTAAAACTCCGCTCTTCGATCCATTGTTCAAATCAACTGTCACAAAAATGGCAAAAGATAGATTATATGACGGCTGAAACTTGTCAATATCTCTAAACCCAATAAGCTTTAAATACGGCAGCTTCGAGAATGGTACCCTTGGTCTCTGTTCTTCGTTTTCCTGTAAAAAATCTTCACTATCATTTGCCTCTTCTTCATCGAGACGAAAGTAAGGCTCATGGTCAAATGTAAAGTTTGTAATGAAATCCATCTGTTCCGGGCTAAGAAAGATTGTGTGGCCACCTGCTATTTTGAATCCTTTTCGAAGCACAATCCCTGTCTTGGCTTCCCATGCCTTCTTTAAATCTATGACTTGACCATCCTGGGTCGTAACTATTCTTTTCAGGTGAACAGTTTGTAAAGTTTCGCCACCAGTGTAAACATATCCATCGCGTCTAATGGTCTCGTTAGAATACAATGCATAGCCCTTAACCGTGCATCCAAGTTGTCCGCCTATTCCTGGGCCATCACTAAGTACTAAGTTACATGTAAACAACGTCCTTCTGATCTCTTTCATCCTGAATATGCAATCTCGAATTTGATTACTCATTACTGTCTGTTTGAAGACGGCAGAATCTTCGCGAAAGCCTCGATACACTTTGGGCTTGTCTACGTCCTTATCTTCGGACTCGTCTTTGGAAATAGTATCTGTTAAGTAGTTTGTGTTGAGAAAGACGTCTCTGTAGAGGGACATATCGAATTTCTCGCCGCCTTTTGACAAAAAGAAGGGACGGATGAAAAATCCGTAGCTATAAAAGTCGTTGAAAATCCTCCACAAGCTCTCTTTGGTAGAAATCTTTTTGTATGGTTTATCGTTATTTGTGAGCCAGAATACCTTCTTACGAGTAAACTGAGGCTTCCTGACCATCTCGTCAAGGATCTTGCTAAAAATCTGGGGCAAGTATTCCACGCCTGACTCTGCCTGTTCCTGGTACCTGAAATAGTAATCAAGCGAACGAATTCCTTTCTCATGGTCACCCACTATGTCACTTATCCTCTTCATATGCTGTAAGTTGAGGGTATAAAACCGAAACAAACAGCAAAATCCGGGCGCTGCCTTCAAGAACTTCGGCGTATTGCTTTTCAGGCCTTCACTAAAAGAATTTGGTGCACAGTTATAAAGATAAACTCCAATTCCTGTGTCGCGCTTTGTGATTATCAACTCTGACATTAAGTCATTGATGCTGGAGAGAATCTCTAGAAGTTGTGATCTGTCTCCGAGATCTGGTGACAGTCTCAATAGCTCTGGCGTTACCTCAATTAGAAAAACTACCCCCTCCTTCGCCTCATAATGTTCATATTTCTTAGTGCTGTCTCCTTCGCCTCCCACAGGATTTTCTGAGGCCTGGTCGCGTGCCCCACTCATGATGCTGTTCTTGTGTCTCGATTGCTCAAGCTTAGCCGAGATCATCAAAATATATTAGGTAAGTGTGCGTTTTCAAGCGTTCTGGATCTTTCTGGTTTTCGGAACCAGCTGTTCTCTACCTGTGCAAGTAAAACTATATGAGCCTCTCTTTCTTCTTGTTGGTATACAATGGAATAGAACTAAGCGTTCATTTCGCTAAAATCATAAGCTCACAAGTATAAGTTTACATTTTCTGATATATTTTACTGAAATGGTGCTTTTTTAACTTATCTTGATCTGTTGATCAATTTTAATAGAAATATCAAGTTGAATAATTCTAACCTTCATAAAGTTACTCTAAGTTTGATTCAGCTCAAGGCATTCTGAAACCTCTTAAATCCAATAGCTGCATGTTCTTCAGGTTTAACAGCCAATCTATTTCTTGCTACTAATGTCAGCATAAAGTTCTAACATTCCAATTCTCAATTTTAAGGTTTAGATGATAGATCATCTTTAATTGAGTTTCGCTAAAGCATGTATTACCGTCATGATCAGTAAGAGGTTTGACATATGAAGACTTTTGTTTATCTCCATTCAAAATGTCTACACAAAAGGCCAATGTTGTTGAACGTAAGTGTTCTCCTTTATTGTTAATTCAGTTGTAGGAGAGGACATTTTAGTGTTAACTATTCCTTATGCAGGAACTCTTGTAGTCAAGTAGAGCTCTTTCTACTACGCCGGGGTCTTCTCTATACTTAGCTACTACATTAGAGACCTAGATAATATGATTAGCATCCTAGAGTTTGAGGCATCAGGCCATCTTCGGTATGGACTCACGTTTTTCGATTTATCCTTTTGTTAGGCCTCCTGGCAATACGCCTCATATTCGCTAGAGTGAAGTGTCCTATGTATCTCAGGATATCCCTTAGCCACCTTTAGGCATGTTACATATCAACGTTATAGAGTTTACCTTGAATTTCACTCAGCATCCACTATGACTCAATAAATGTACTAAACTGGCGACTAGCGCCACTAATAAAACTTAATAGATCGCGTATATTTATATAATTAGGGATGTAGTAGCGACACCATTGAAGAATTATATTCCACTGTGATTCTTTTCTGTACCAATGCAGTCCATGCATCTTTTATATTTGACTTTTGTGCTTTTGAATCCCCAATGCTGTAAAATGAATAGTACTGTCCTACCATACCTGGAGCTGTTCAAAGTAATCGACACGTTTACCACCACTGGTTACGTTTTGAACCACAGAATAACGCAAGTCATCAACCATAGCTGGGTGGCCACAAGCAACAAATGCAGTTGAGCCAGATGATAAATCAATCTCCGTGAGAACGATATGATTGATATCTGGACGGCTCTCCTTGAATTCAACGTGACCCAATTCAGTCTGTATCCGCTCAATTAGGTGCAGCAAGTTAGACTCTCCTCCTTCGTTACTCGAGGCGTCGACCAGTTGGTAAGCATACACTTCACTATTCTTTTCTTTTTCTAGATCGTTCATAGTCTTATCCGAGGATTTCACTATTTCGGACAGGTTTGAATCGTTCTGATAATCGGAAACTGGTTCCTCTCCGATCTCCAACCTTGCTTCGAAATCCTCGACACTTATAGGAAGATCCGGCTTTGTGACATATACAGTAGTATCAATGTTGGAATCCTTCAAGGCCAATAACTCCTTGTAAAACCAAAATAACAGCTTGTACTCACGTATAATCCAAATAAGTCGTATCCTTTGCTTGCTAATAGCAACCGTTCTTGCAGCACCGTCCAAAGCTTCAGAATAAATCCCTGGGATACCGCTACCACCTGCCAAGTAAACTGCAGAATTATAGCGGTAAGCTGCGGTCATTTCACCATATGGCCCTTCAACTCCGACTCTAATTTTTGCTGCTTTTCCAGGACATTTTGATAAATATTGGTACAAGCCATGAGTTACACCACCCTTGACCTTAAGGAACATCACTATATTTGTGTCATCTCTCGGGTCAACAGTGAATGTGAAAGGATGAGATTGCCAAAAGCAAGAAGGGCGCATAAAATGGATAAAAGCATGTCCACCGGGTACCGGCTTCCACCACTTAGGACGAGGAATAACAACACGCAAGACCTCCTCAGACATCAATTGAACATCAGCCTTGGGAAATCCAAATACGCAAAGACGTCCTATACGAACAGCACGGTCAAGAATCCAAACAGCCAGTGTGGCATAATAGAACCAGACATAGCCCAATTCATCGGTATGCACCCAAGCTCCCCCGACAAATAACCCTGCAAGTATGATGTGAGAGATCAAGAAAATCTCGTACCACCGGCGACGTAAGAATAAGAAGCTGTGCCCCAAAAGGAATCCACCCGCAGAGGTGGCAACGAGTCCCCATAAGAAGTAAGTCGTTTTGGCTGACAGGAAGAATCTGCCTTGCTTCGCAAAAATAATCGTGTAGCATACTGAGTGAATGAACACTAGTATGAATGCAACTCTCGAAATCCAGCGGTGGAAACAAATGAAGGTGGAATAGTTCCAGCGAGTGAGCCACTGTAAAAAGTTATTGCGACCGGCAAAGAGAATAACCAAAGGCATGTATACCAGGGCAACGCAGCCAGTACGATCAGCCAAGACACGCGATACAGCAATGAGGGCAGAAGGAAAGTAAGGATTATCTTTCATAGTCCTCACATTCACGATATTACCCACTGTTGTCAAAATTGCAAATCCCATCAAAATCAACAGCTCTAAGCGACTGGGGACTAAAAAGTCAAAGAGAGTCAAGAGTTGCTGTTCGTTAGTCCGGCGTCGACGCATAAGTGCAGGCATACTTATGTAACGGCGCCATAAAGTAGTCACAGTTCCAGTGCGCAGTTGAACCCAGTTTGGGAGGAAGAACTTCAGCCAGTTACATATAGCAGCCAAGATGAACACCAAAAGCCAGTAACCCAAGATACCAGAACCAAAATATAAGGACATATCAAAGTTACCGTAAAATAAGTAGACGGCTTCCTCATATAAGTGAAGTAATGTAGTATTTGTCTTGATGGGAATAGTGGTGATATTTTTCAGATTAAAGCCTGGAATTTGATCAGTTGTAACTGCTGACGATGAGTATAAGTTGAATGCCTTCTTGAAGTCATCATCAGTCAAAGTAACATTCAGGTTTAAACAGGTTTTAATGATGGCTTTATGGTAAGCACTTTCATGCCTGTCGTTTTCAGACAAGCAACCCAAGAGCGAGGCCATGTACGCCTTACTCTTACACGCACATGAAAAACCACGGTTCCTTCCTTTGCAAAAAGTTGCTTGGGCTCCCAAGGTATTCAGGCATGCAAGGAGTTCATATTGGGTCGGACCATAAAAGGTGTAAGGGCTTCCCGTTCCAGACTTGGCAAAGCCGAGTCCTATACAGTAGAAAACTACCAAAAGAATTGACCAGTGACTGGTTTTGTTCAACATTATTCTAGCTTAGTAGGCACAGTTGATGGGGAGGGAGGTGAGACGTATTCCTTTTATAACACATCTCGGAAAATTACAAGCGCTTAATTGGCAGGAACCACAATTAACAACAAACGATTGTAATCTCTACCAAACGAATCATTGAAGAGTTAAATCGCAACAGGCTGCAGTAAATCTTCGCCCCCGGCAATTTTTGCATGTATACTAATGAGACTGGCCTATAAGCCAGAGACACAATAATGAGAGTTCTAGACCTGCATCCATTTTTGCTATAGGCAGGAATCCAGTACGAGTACCGTCATTTCGGAGCTTTGTTAGTGCCTCGGGCCGCTTGCACGCCAACGGTTCAGACACAATTCAGCCCTTAAAAAATACCATTCTAGCCAATGATGAGCCTTTTCGATACATATAACACCCAAGGTGCAGGGAAATCCGATGGTAACTCCCTATCCATTCGCTACACGACTAGTTCCGAACTCGGCCATAAGCAGCAATAACCTTTTATGTTGTTAATGTTGCTGCGCCAAGCCCTAAGGCACATTCGAACAATACTTCGATGGAAAAGATAAAATCCGACGACACAAAACCGCGTAAAAATAGTTCTCGTAAGGTCCAAATAGGCTAGAAGAGGCCAATTTGCCGCAACATACGCGCATGCCCGCCGTGCACAACTACCCAAGCAGACAAACCGCCAATTTCCTCCCTGCATTGTTATGAGAGATCTGCAGGGGTGTAATCTCAAAGATCAGTTGATACAGCCAACGACTCTCTTGCTCATCGCAGGAGTGAAGCTCGTACAGTGGATACAGTGGCGAGAGCTGAGATACTGTCAACTTGCGCAAGGGGGCTATTGTGGCGGGGTTACTCAAAAATATTTAGCGAGCCCCTTTATGTGAGGTCGATGCATGTACAGCTCCAGGAGCGGTGCTTGGAATTGTAACACCAGTGTCTGCGCTCGGGATACCCAGGTAGCAAAAGCTCGATAATACCGTTAATAAGCGTTACCGACACCCCGTCTCCTGCCAAGTTGCATTCCATGAGATAGGAGACATACTCCTCTACATGGAGCGCTCGGCTTTCTCCACCTCGTAGATTATCCACACGTCGTTTCAAGTCATTAATTACCGCACGAAGGCGGTCTGCTGTGACCCGTTGTGTTTGTGACATCGAAATAAGGCCACATTGGACTTGAAGCTTATATCGCGCTAGCTGTAAAACCTTGGCACTGGCAGTAACAATGTCTAGCTGATATTCATCGTCACATTCTAGAAAGGCAATGTCGTCTAGTAGCCCTCGCACGCGCGGCGCGCTAAAGAGCTCAATCAATTGAAACGGCTCAAAGTTTCGTTGTATTACCCAACTAATTATTTCCAACTCGACCAGAAGGGTATGTATCAGTGACTGCACTCTAACTTCATTGGTAATCTCTAAGCCTGCATCTATGTCGGAGGACAGGAGGCTGTGATCTCCCAACAATTTCTTACGATATGAATCAGAATGTTGTCTCGACAGAACGGGCACGTCTACTCGACAGACCCAAGGAACCGCCAAAACTTTATCACGATAAGCTAGTCGCTTCTTGTACAATTTCATTTCTTCTACTAGTCCATTTGCATCAAAGACCGTCACGTTGTTTGAGTAGAGACACCTTTCGTTTTTCAACCACCCAAGACGACCAGACGCTTCTACACAACGCCCATAGGATTCGCCGACCTTCAATCCACAGCCAGCATATACATCTAATGGGATGTGTACGCTTATTGACAGTTTATCCTCGTTCGACGCGTCGTCCACCGTAAGCAAAGCATAGACCAGCAGGTTATATTCACGAATCAAATCTCCAGTAATGCGTCCAAACAAACTCGCATACCTAACGGGATGATTTCCAATAACAGCAAAGTCATGGGTACCTGCCCCATATGCATCAAGCCGTGAACCGCAGTGCACGTCACTAACAAAGCACGGTACTATAGAGTTGAAGGTTGGCGCCTTTGCAAAAAGGGTGGTTGGATAGAACAGTAGACCCCCATATCGACCTCCCTGTACCAGATTCCCATCAATTTGGGCATACTGTCTGTGTCTGCCAACACCGAAGCCCTCGTATCTTCTGACTTTATCATTCATGTGCTCCCATAGTGCCTTGGCCAGTGTGTATATAGTCAGATTTCAATGTTTACATTTTGTTTACTGATCGACATTCAACATTGTAGACTGTGCAGGGCAGAGAGAAATTTCTATTAGATGACAAAGATAAAAGCGTTCTCATAAGATAATAGCGATGAACATACTCTGAAGTTATAGTGAGTATGTTCGCTAAGAATCATTCTACTGGCAATACGCTGAAAAAGAAGTAGTCAAAAGGGGTATGCTGTGATGATCAGCCAGCGTCCCAGATTCACAGTCATACCTTGGGGATGGACACGTCAGCTTGTAGAAGAGTACAATAGTGTTAAACTACCTTAGACTAATCATAGTAGATATTAACGAGAATGATAAATTCAAGGTAGTTTGGGATGCGGTGGCAAGAGTACTGGAAATGCCCGCTCTGGCATGTTCAAGCGGTAGTCTTAAATGAATTTTGGACTTCTGTACGACATGTATCTTTTGAGGAACACCAGAGAGCGAATGCGACCATATTGCGTCAGAAATTCGATGAACGACTCATAATTTTCATGTGTCTATTGAGTCCCGACCTCAGGATGTGGATGATACAATCTAAATGTTGTGAGCTCAACGCCGCAAGCCGCGCAAGAAGGGGTTTCCCAATGCTTACAAACTGGCAAGTTACTACTGCCCAATGATATGGCAAAGGCTATAGCACGAAATCCTTAACTCTTTAAAAGAATTTTGGTACTGTCTTCTCAAGGGCAATCCAGCTATCGATGGTAAACTTTCTTCCTCAACATTAAAGCGAAGGAAAGTTTATCGTAAAGCCAGCACAGGATGCTGGCTAAGACCGACTGCGCACTTTCCAAGGCTACAAGCCAAAATATGCCACACGGAGAGAGGGTAACTCAAACTCGAACCCCAACAATAGGAGTTAGATGCTTATTCGCTATCTGTGTAATCTTTAGTACAGCACATACACCGACAACTTTCCCCGAGTGGGAATCTCACCACTTACATTTTCTATGAAACTGGCTCACCGGAGAACATCTTAAGCAATAGGCGGGGAGGTTATTATACATTTTTGGGCAACCTCGTTTTTGAAGGTGATATAGTTTGTGTAAGGATTCAGAATACCGGAAAAGTTCCAGCGCTCTCTTGCAATTTGATGATCCCTTTACTCTTACAACATTAGATTCTGAATTTCGCTGAGTTGCAATTCCAGGATCACCTTGTAAGATTATCCAAGTGATTGTAGATAGAGGCTATACTGATAAGCAAGTTTGGCCCTAGCCTCACTCGGCAACGAACCCATTTTCTTTATTTCACCCTTTCAGTAGATCGCGCGGCAACACCAGCTGTAAAGTTTACTACTTAATAGCAATGAGAAGCGGTTTATTGTTATCAATTCAATGGTAAACCTGCTTGTAAGCTGAATTTAAACATATTTCCAGTGTCGAAGACGAAAATTAATAATAAACGGTCCTGCTATTATAGGGGAAATCAAGTAAAAGCAACATTATAATTCGATCGGCGTCCTGAAACACAAATTTGAATCCAACTCATGTCAGGTTCTGCGTTGAGCAAGTTTCTCGGCATGTGGGTCCAGATCATGAGCTGAAATGAGCAGTTTTGTGCCAGGAATCCAGGCACACTAGAGGTTACTACTAAAAAGCGCAAAGTATAGAGAAATAAGAACATGGCACAGACAAATATATGCAACTATTGCATAGTTTGTCTTGGGTCTTCCTTGATTCGTTTTCTGAGAAATTGCGTTGTCTAGGTATTCAGTTAATTCCTTAACCGCCCAGTTGTGCCTGATGATTGTAAAGAAGCATCGAAGCCCAGAGGACCTATAAAATTCTATTTCGAATTATTATAATGAATGACTCGTGGCAGGTGTATCAACTGTAGCGCTGTCAAAGAAAGATCTATTCCCAGTGTGTGAACTAGATAAAAATGGTCCTTAACACAAAACTGGATAGAAATCAATTCATGACTGCAACTAAAGTGTTGCGATTCCTCTACCTGCGAGCCCGACAAGAGTAAGGGGCGGCGCGGGTTGAATGTTTTGTCTCGAAATTTTCTCCCTGAAATTTCAGGCCGCGTTTCGAAAATTATGTTTGTGAGGAATTTTCAAATCTCCCGTGAGCTTTCGCTCCCTCTGTGTGACCGCAAGAGGAAACTATGCAAACATGACCGTTGGCTTCGTGCTAGAATCAAAATCGAGAGGTAAGCTATATTGTTTTGTATTTTATGCACACCAACCCGATCTTTACATCCGGCTCCTTTCCATGGTGTGTGTGGTAGTTTTATTTTCTGTGCAGGTGTGGAATTATCACCGAGAAATTGTATACTCTTACACAAAATCACGAATACTTTTCAGTCTAACAATTCGGTAGTCTTTCCGAGCGCCTGAGAGGTTACCTTTTGAAATCACTAATAGGGATTGCTTAAATTAGAAAAGTCGTGGCCTCAATTTTAGCAACACCAGCTCTACTGCGTTCAATAGAAAGCCGATGTTCTAGTGAGTTTTGAAATATTAATTTACCATTCTTCACTAGGGGGCACCTGGCGCGTCGTTTTACAAAGGTACATCCTCATATTTTAGCAATGCGGGAGAAAAGAACGCAGGGTATTGCATGGTTCAAGACATTCTGCTGGAGGTTTTCTTTCAGCTGTCAGTCACTATTGCGGCAAGTGTCCATAAAAGATTTTTGGGAACTTCTCTTCAGCTTTGACCGTGCTATAAGTCCCACTAGTGTTGATTCCAAGTACCTAGTGTGGTTCTAACTTCTACGACAATTTATGAGAATGAAGAAAGGTCGATAAAGATATTTTTCTGGTATCAGAGTTATGTGATAGGTATGCTTCCAAGAGTAGATAGCAGACTTCCGTTTCGTGTTTTCGTGATTATTTTTATTTCAGAATTTTGAACTAGCATCGGCAGAAATTTAGGGTACTCTGAGACAACATGGGCAGAGATTGACAAAACGAATATTGCTTACTTCTAATGAGTGGCTACCCGGATACTGTTAGGCTTGATGGTATCTTGGCATATATAAGAGCTCAAAAATCGCTGTTAGAATTGGAATATCATCAGCTAAAATGATCAATATAATCAAAATTTTGTATTTGCTCTTTCAGTTATGTTTGACAAATGCATTAGTGATTACTGATCTTAGACAAAACTATGGTCCCACTCCGCCTATAAGTGAAACTGTTGTGATTAAAGGTACTGGTTCTTGGACTTGCCAATATATACCAGAATTTGATTTCGTGGGTGATATTACTATCGAATCAGGAGGTAACTGGTTTGTTTCTAACCCGAGTGGTTATTCTTCCAGTGTAAATGCAGATTCTGACCAACCAATTACCAATCATGGTGTAGTTGGTATGCGGGCAGGTGATACACCATGTACCGCTCGTGCCAGTTTATTGACGAATACGGGAATGTTTTATATTCAGGGTGCTGGATCCCAGTTGGGAGCTAAGCATGTGATCAATTCTGGAATATTGTTATTCGGAGCAAGTTCTGGGGATCGTATTTCCTATGGAGCTGTTGGTGACACTCTAGACAACACAGGAGTTATATGCTGTCGCCAAGGATCTATTGACATCTTTGCGGAGATGAGGGGTTGCTTTTCTGCATCTGGCGGTGATATAACAATCAGAACTGCTCAAGTTATTCAGCCGGGAACTAAAATTCTTCTTAACACAAAGTCTGAGCTTCTTATTCTTGCTCCTCAGACCAATACATTTAGAGTGAGAGGATTTGGAAGCCAAAACAAAATTTGTTTCGGCGAACCAATCTCAAATTGGAGTATTCAAACTGATGGAATAGTGGTGATTACTGCAGGTTCTACTTTCAAAATTGATATTGGTCCGGCTAATAGAGGCAAATTATCTTTATTTTCGGAAGCTTGTTTAGCCACCAGTAACCCTTACACTGATCCTGCATCGGAGTGTCCATCTTGCGAGACGTACCCTACGTTTCCCTCTAATCCAGTCGTAACTAACTCAACGATTTTGGTCCCCATCAAGGATGAAGAAGGAAGAGAAGTAACTGAAACAGAAATTGTTTCCATAGGACCCAATGAATCAGGGCAAGTTACAACTGTTACATCAACATTACCTAGACCAAGAACATTTACAACAAGGATCACGACTGTGGATTCAACTGGGTTACCTGTTACTCTTACAGCAGAAATCAAAGTCCTTGAGGAAGCAGACGATCAATGGACAACTTCAACCCATTGGTTTAATCCAACCACCTACACTACGGTGTTTTCATCGTTGAAGGATGGAGAAATGGTGGAGGAGACGGGAGTCGTGACGGTAGGACCAGGTGACAAGGGTGAGTGGGGTACGGGCACGTCTATGTTCACAGCGACCACTTATACTACGGAGTTCCCTACTTTGGAGGATGGTAAAACCATAACCAGGACAGGTGTAGTTACAGTCGGGCCTGGCGAAAATGGGGAATGGGGTACGGGTACGTCTGTGTTCACAGCTACCACTTATACTACGGAGTTCCCTGCTTTAGAGGATGGTAAAACCATAACCAGGACAGGTGTTGTTACAGTCGGGCCTGGCGACAATGGTGAGTGGGGTACGGGTACGTCTGTGTTCACAGCTACCACTTATACTACGGAGTTCCCTGCTTTGGAGGATGGTAAAAACATAACCAGGACAGGTGTTGTTACAGTCGGGCCTGGCGAAAATGGGGAATGGGGTACGGGTACGTCTGTGTTCACAGCTACCACTTATACTACGGAGTTCCCTACCTTGGAGGATGGTAAAACCATAACCAGGACAGGCGTTGTTACCGTCGGGCCTGGCGAAAATGGGGAATGGGGTACGGGGACGTCTGTGTTCACAGCTACCACTTATACTACGGAGTTCCCTGCTTTAGAGGATGGTAAAACCATAACCAGGACAGGTGTTGTTACCGTCGGGACTGGCGACAATGGTGAGTGGGGTACGGGGACGTCTGTGTTCACAGCTACCACTTATACTACGGAGTTCCCTGCTTTGGAGGATGGTAAAACCATAACCAGGACAGGTGTTGTTACAGTCGGGCCTGGCGAAAATGGGGAATGGGGTACGGGTACGTCTGTGTTCACAGCTACCACTTATACTACGGAGTTCCCTGCTTTAGAGGATGGTAAAACCATAACCAGGACA
>JAKUBP010000077.1:0-14943 GCA_030566955.1 [Candida] anutae | reverse complement strand
GGGGGGGGGGGGGGGGGGGGAGGGAGGAGGGGAGGGAGTGGGGGAGGGAGCAGGGGAGGAGGAGTAGAAGGTGTAGATGTAGATGTAGATGTAGAAGTAGAAGTAGAAGTAGAAGGCGTAGAATAGGTACAGAATAGAAGGGACAGAATAGAAGGGACAGAATAGAAGGGATGGGGAAAGGGGTAGATAAAGGCGAGAAGATTGGCGTGAATAAAGGGAGGAAAAGGCGAGTAGAATAGAAAGCGAGGAGAATAGAAAATAAGACCTAAACAGACGGATGGAGAAGAGACGAACAGAAAGAAGAAAAGAAGAACATACCCACGACGTCGAGCGACATATGACATTAGCCCGCCAAAGGCCGGGCGAGCGTCAGTCCCGGCGGCTTGCCGACCGAAGGTTACAGTATTACAGGTGGGAGACTCGGATGCACATCGACGCACTTGCTTGCGAGGACAAAGGGATACACGAGACAAACGGATATAGCGGCGCCGGACGCACAACAGGGCGGCGCGGTGGATGCGGACAATCGATGGCACAAGAAGAGAAACATCTTTGTTCACGCGATATCTGTGACGATCGTTAAGCCGTGCACGTGATCTTCTTGCTGCGGCTCTGTTTGACTTCTCTGATCCGTAAGCCTCTTCGTTCTGGCCCTGAGTAGCCAGGATGGGTAGAAAACTCGAGTAGGGAAGGTATATCCTGCTAGCTCGCGTAGAGCGGAAATGCCTGTTTTTTCTAGCCGCGGTGCTCGTGCGCTCCGTGCGGTGCTCGCGCGGTGCTCGTGCCTTGTCTTAGCCGTATTCGTTGTCCTGCCGCCTGTCCGTTTTGCTCCGTTGTCCTGTCCGTTTCCCGTTCTCTTGCTGCCGACTCCGTTCTCTTGCTGCTCCACGCGCTACGTCACCGTCTCACTAATCTTAGTAAGTTGTCGTCACCTTCTCTACGTCTCTATACATTGACCCCTCACGTGTATTTCATTCGTCTCAGGGCTGGCGTCTAGCGTCTAGTCTAGTCTGTCCTAGTCGAGCCTAGGGTGCAGCCTCAGACGCAGAACCAGCGTCTAGCGCGCAGTAACCGTATCTAGGCGCAGACTTGCGTCTGGCCAATAGACAGTAGTGGGGACAGCCCAAAAAGGAAGCGTCTCCCCAACATCTGTCTGGAACTCTGCCGGAACTCGCAACTCTGCCTGGAACTCTGCCTGGAACTCTGCCTGGAACTGCCTGGAACTGCCTGGAACTGCCTGGAACTGCCGCAACTCTCTCAATGTCACTCCGTCTCAGCAATGTTGTCTCACCGATCCTCAGACACCCATTTCACTGGCATCCGTTTCAACCTCGTATCAGCTGGTGCGTCCGCTAACGTTTATATTTCCAAAAATATTCCAACTAGTCCCATATTTCCCAACCTATTTCAGCTAGCCCGATATTTCCTAGCACATTCCATCCAGTCATATTTCCAAACATCCCCAAACATTTCATTTCAACTGAGCAGGACCACATCGAACCGTGTCCCACGTTTCACTATACCTGGCCCAGGACCAGAGGCAGCGACATAATCTCAACCATCAGATCTACGCAGATCGCCAGATCTTATTCTTCGCTATTCCACTAGCAGATCTACAAATCCGATCAGATACATTTTATTGCTTACAATATCCATAAATATTATTCACTCTTCGTAATATTCGGATTCATCAGTCATAACCACTGATTATCATCTTGCTCCCATGTCTCACATTTGCCGTCTCATCTCACCTGTTTCGCCGTTTTACCCGTCTCACTAGCACACCGTTCGCACCGTTCTGCACGCCGGTCTATGCACCATTTTAGCCACGTTCATTTAGCCACGTTCATTTACACGTTCATTTAGCCACGTTCGTTTAACACGTTCATTTACCCACGTTCATTTACACGTTCATTTACCCACGTTCATTTACACGTTCATTTACCCACGTTTCACGTATCCGTCGCCTGTTTCCATACTTTGTGACTAAATCTTCGTCTCACCCTAGGCTCTTTTTCTCCACCGGGCTTGCCGCTTCTATTTTTCTAGGCCTTGTTTTCATGGTCACCCTCGTACTGTGTTGCACTCTTTGCTAAAACTGACGCTTAGTACCTCACCCCCTACTGTTACTCCTACGTTTCTACCGTTTCCTCTACTCATACTACTGATCACCCTACCCCACTCCTACCCCACTATACTCCTAGTGTTCTGCGCACATCTTGTTCCTATGCACATCTTGTTCCTAGCTACCACTTGTTTCTAGCTATCGCTTGTTCTAGCTATCGCTTGTTCCAGTCATTCCTTGTTCCTTCTTATCCCTAGTCATTCCTTGTTCCTCCTTATCCCTAGTCATTCCTTGTTCCTCCTTATCCCTAGTCATTCCTTGTTCCTCCTTATCCTAGTCATTCCTTGTTTCTCCTTATCCTAGTCATTCCTTGTTTCTCCTTATCCTAGTCATTCCTTGTTTATCCTTATCCGTTCACACTTGTGGTCATTCCGCTCTATTCACACTTATAGTAACGTAGTACCATTTTGTCTGCATTTTTCACATTTTAATCTTTTGTCGCCGCCTCTTGTCTAGCCGCCTTTGTAAGCCTGCCCTGGCACCTATTCTCTTGTTCTCCCCTTTCTCCTTCCCGCCCTTCCCAGCATTCCCGCCTTTCACTTGCCGCCTCTTCCTGTCGCCACCACCCCTTGTCTCGCACCTTGTCTCTAATCCTCGTCACTGTTGTCGTCATCATCATCCTTGTATGGCTTGTCGCTCCACTTGTCGCTCCACTTGTCACTCCACTTGTCACTCCACTTGTCACCCCTTTCGTCACCCCACTTGTAACTCTCTTGTCGCTCTTTTATCGCTCCCTTGTCACTTCTTGTCACTCCCTTGTCAGTGACACCCTTGTCACTGTTACCGTACCTCCTTGTTCGCCAAAATCGGACCGGCTCTTTCTTTTTGTGCTGCTGTAACGCCGGCATCCGCGTTAGCGCGTGGTGCGCCATCGCAGCTAACGCGCGCAGACGTGCGTGTGTGCGACGGTGCCCGGAAAATAACCGCACTCGCCGGTTCACAGGCTAGACAGCCGAGCGAGCCGTGGAACAATGTGTTTCCAGTCGCGATTCTTCAGCCGCTCCGATGCGGCTCTGTGTGGGGTGGATGCCTGGCGGCCGCGGCGGTGGCCGTGGCGGTGCCCAGCTCACGTCCCACGCTGCCACGGACTTGGACGGGGCCCTTCTCCGGATCCCGTTCCCCTTCCTGTTCCTGTTCCACCTTCGAGTGCAGATGGGGTGCAGAAAAGCTGGCTGCACCGGCTGGGCGCGTGCCTCTACCGTGTCTCACCCCGTCGCTTCGTGACCTTCGTGACATTCGTTTCTGCTCCTTGGCTGCTTGGCTGCTTGGCTGTCCAGCCTGGGACAGCCATTTCGAGGCGCCACTCTGTGACGATATATGACGCACAAAACGCCGCTTCAAAGAATATCGGACCAGGTAGCATTGGGCGGGACGAGTCTGCATGCCAGTGCAACGACACTTGACAGCGAATCAGTTACAGAGTCGAGCGGAAGGCGACGGCGACCCGCGACGGCGATCGCGCCGTCACTGAGCCGCTCGCCAGCGGCCGCAGCAGTGCTAACCGCCGTATGCAGACCGCTATTTTATTTTTTTCGGATTTTTGTTACCCCTGAATCCTCTGCTCATCGCGCTTTTGGGGCCGGTTTGGGCGGTCTTCGGTTTAGGAAACCTTGGACGCAAAGAGCATTGGACAGCTTTCGGAAGAGCTTTGTGAAGCTTTGAAAAGAGCTCTAGGCGGAAATAGGTGGTCACGCCGTCAATCGCGCGCTACAGCGCTGCTGAGACGCCTCGCACGTTCTTGCTGAGCGGTTTCCCGTAGACAATCCCGTGCCAGGGCCCAGGGTTTCCACGGGATTGTGCGATTGCTTACGCTTTTCTAGCCTATTCTTTATTCTTTTCTATTCTTTTACGCGCTAAACGGTGCTAGGACGCGCCAAGCAGTTTATTGCAACCACTACCGGTGGTTTTGTTACTAGCGGTGAGGCTAATGGGGCCACTCTAATTAGCTCGCTAATTATCCCTCTAATCAACCGGCTAGCCATTCCACCATTACTAATTACTGGCTAACCCGCCTACACACCATTTAACCAATCACACCTAACCAATAATGCCTAACCAGTAATACCTAATTATTGGTAACCAGTGTTGCCTAACCAATAATGTCTAACCAGTGATACATAACCATAATTACGGACAACCATTACCTTCCCTTGCGCTCAAACAAAGCACGTCCGCTAAGCATGTCGCTAACCTCAATCATCTCCTGCCAGTGCCGCGTCCGCCCTTTGCGCAAGTCCACGTCCGCTTCGTGCTCATACAAGTGCTCCACATCCGTGAATGTAACGCTCGAGCCCTGGACGCCCACTACTACAGCACTAGGACCGCTCCCGCTCGCACCAAATTCCTCAATAAACAGTACCGCACGCACCGCAAACTTGAGTGCTTGTGTCCGGTCCATCAGCGACGGCGTAAACCCCTGCTGCACGTGCCCAGGTATCGCCGTACGGGTCTCAAACCGGCCTTGTGCCTGGTCCTTGATAAGATCTGCAATTAGCTCCGCACTGTAGACGGCCAGAGCCTGCTCATTTCGGATAAGCATCTTTCCATTGTTGTCCTCGCCCCGGTCGTTCTCAAACACGTCAAAGAGCAAAGCCACATCTTTTCTCAAGGATGCAAGCAGAATAGTGTCCTCTGGCCTATAGGTCGCGAGCGCACCCGTAACCAAGCCACAGTACGATGCTACGTAGCCAGAGTGCCCGCCTTGCACTTCCACTACAAATACACGGCGCCGCGATGACGAAGCCAGCTGGTTTACCGCATCGCAGTAGTTGACCAACTGATTGAGGCACGTGTCACTACCAAGGGAGTATTCTGTTCCTGGGACATTGTTCGACACAGTTGCAGGAATTACAACCATAGGAACTCCAAAGACAGGGTACTGCGCACGGTGCGTCGACATCTCGTGGAGGGCCAGGAAAGCTTCAAACCCTCCAATAATCAAAAGCCCGTCAAGACGCTGATGCTGCATATGGTAGGCTACTCGCCCAAAATCCTCCAGTGGAAGTGAGCGGTTTGTGCCGATATCCAGCCCGCCCTCATTGTGCCAGCCCTGCACGTCCAACCACGTAAGCTGGCGAAACAAACCCGTACGAATCAATCCGCTAAAACCGTCCTGCACGGCGTACAAACGGTGTCCCTTGCTGAGACAGTACAAGGCCGCGGCGCGCGTGGCTGCATTGAGACCCGCTGATGACGCCCCGACATGCACAACACCAATGTTTAGGCGTTCATTCTCGGGAAGCTCCTTCAGACCATCATCGTACGCAGAAACCAGCAAAAAGTGCCTATAAGCCTCCTCAAAAGTGCTATCGCGCAAACTCATCGCTTTGTCAAAGTCTTTTGCGCCTATAGCGGTCGCCACGGATTGCGTAAGCCGGACTGCGTCGACAAGCGGCGCGCGCACTAGCTTGTTCGCCAAAACACCAATCATGGGTGAGGGATCAGCAGGGGTCAACTCCAATACTGCCTTTACAGCGTCAACACCTTGCAATGTAGCAAGTAGCCTGTCGTGTGCTACAGCACTACCACCTCTCTGCACATGCCCCAATGTCGTAATGCGCGTGTCCAACCCCAACTCAACCAATACAGTCTTGACTTGTTCGGGGGTGATTTCATTCAACTCGTCATCGATAGCACCCTCAGCGATAATAACTGTGGTGTTTCTCTTGCCTTTGCTTCTATGGCGCAGACACACCTTCTTCAACTCCTCAGGCCACGCTCCGGCCTTGGGAGGGCGTTCAGGAATAAAAATAAAGTCTGCTCCAGTCGCTATTCCCGACATGAGACCGAGCCAACCGCAGTGACGACCCATAACCTCAACTACAAACGCCCGCGAGTGCGACGTCGCAGTGGCGTCAATATAGTCAACCATCTCCGTGATCCTCTCCAAGGCCGAGAAAGCGCCAATGGTGGTATCGGTTGAGGTCATGTCATTATCAATCGAACCGACAAGGCCAACGATAGTGAGGTGCTTGTACGGCACGGTTTCCTCCTCTGTTAGACGGCTAGTCTCGACCAACTCCGCAACCAAAGAAGGCCACTCGCTCCTAAACAAGTCCGCACCCGTAAGCGAACCGTCACCACCACATACAATCAAGGCGTCGATTCCATTCACAATCATATTGTATGCTGCATTTAACCGCCCGCTTCTCTCCCTAAACGCGGCACAGCGAGCGGTACCAATCATAGTACCACCAAGAGACATGCAAGAACGCACGTCGCTCCACTCCATTTTACGCAAGAGGTCGCCTCCTTGGACAAGACCCTCATAGCCCTCATACACTGCAAAAACGTCACAGTTCATGTATATGCCTGCACGCACCACCGCCCGTACAGCCGGATTCATACCTGGAGCGTCTCCGCCCGACGTCATGACACCAATGCGCTTACGCTTCTGCTCTCCGGGCTGCGTATCTTTCTCAGCGCCCTCAGCAGGGCCCAATGACAGTAAAATGTCCTTCACCTTGACATCCAAATACTCCTCCGCAGAGTCGTAGCTGCGCGAGCTCAAGGGCGTCTCCTTGCTAGAAAACACCACAGTGTTTCCTAGCGGATCGCGCGTCGTTACGGACGAGTCGGAGACAGCACCGCTGCCCAACACCTCCTTTACCTTGCTGAGGCTCGCCGTAAAGAAACTCAAAACATAAGCAGTAGCCGCAGCCGTCTCCACGCTCGATAGTCTGATCTTGAGCAATGTCGGGCTCGACAACCGGCTCGCGCTGTCGCCGTTGTACACCGGCAAGTCCTGCCAAGGCGTGGTGTTGCCCTTGCTGTCAAGGTCCTGCAACGGAAAACTCTCGAGCCAAACCTCCTTGAGCGAATCGCTAGAGATACCACTCTGCAACCTCAATGACGCACCGCCAGACGTCTTGGAGTAAATCTTCACTATGCGGAAGCCCAACCGGACGTAGAATTGCACCAGTTGCTCAAAGAGCTCGGCGCTACTCGTCACAAGCGACGTGTAGCTTACATCCTGGACTAAATCTACCAGAGGCATGGTGTGCTAAAGTAAAAACGTAAACAGCGGGTAAAGCACTTCTATCCAGCGCCAGGCTTCGTCAACGGGCCGCTAGTCTCGTTGGCACAAAGAGGGTCCAGCTCTGCGTGTGGATCAATCGGAGTCTTTTAGGCCGATATTTGCACACACACGACCACCAGTAACAAGAGCACCGCGAGCCCACGGGGCGCCACTGCGCTCCCGCTGCTCTCCCAGTCGTCCACGTACGTTGGAAAGATCGGACCGGCGCTCAGGCTTTTCAGCGAGCTTGGTTTCGCATTTTTTGAGGTTCTGGATGACCGGGGAGGGCTATCCAGGGAATAGGTAGCACTGGCGCTAACAGTGCTAGTATACGTATTAGTATCAGTATTAGTACTAGTATCAGTACTAGTATCAGTACTAATATCAGCACCAGTATCAGTACTAGTATCAGCACCAGTATCAGAACTAGTATCAGTACTAGTATCAGTGTCAGCACTAGTAGTAATACCAGCACTAGTAGTAATATCAGCACTAGTAGTAATATTAGCACTAGTAGTAATATCAGCACTAGTAGTAATATCAGCACTAGCAGTAATATCAGCACTAGTAGGAATATCAGTACTGCCAGTGTCAGTATTAATATCAATACCAGCACTAGTACCTGTATCAATATCAGTAATATTAGTCACACTACCATCACCCCTCTCACTCGTTGTAACATCTGCTGTATCCACAGACTCTGAATCTCCCGTGGAATCCGCTGTATCGTCTGTAAGAGAATCCTGAACCATAACACTCTCCCTCCGTCCCACCTTGCTGCCAGCCGGACCCTCTCCAATTTGGCCTCCGAGCGAGAGCACCTCTACCCAGTCGCCATTCTGCATATTGCCATAGACATAGTGCTCGCCAGTAGAGTAGTCCACCGCCATGAGGTTCCGCGCGTGCATCTCAAACGGCAATTGCGTATAGTCAGTGTCTCCCCCGGCCCACTCAGCCGTGCCCTCGGGGTTGGACTCGTCCCCGCCGGCCCACAAGCTGAGCTTGACAAGCATGGGCGACGTGGGGTAGCCGTGCACATTGCCGTCTCGCCACACCTCCCGTATTCCCGCGCCATTCAAGGTCCACGTAATCTTATCCTGCGTCCACTCAACGCCATACCGCTGGTACCCGTCCAGAGGCGGCTGTGCAACATAATGGTACGCTCCGCGATTATAGTTGGATACATTGCCCTTGACAAAGTAGTTGGTCTGGATATGCTCGTGCCGCGATCCAAAAGCCTCAACCACATCAATCTCGTCCAAGTCGTCGCTCTGGAGGTAAAAGGACGATATGATGCCTGTTCCCTCCGCCATCTTGAGGTCCACCTCAACCTTGCCGTGCATAATGTAAAAGTTGGACACGACAGACGGGTTGTCGAGACGCTTGGACATCCGCAAGTGCAAACCGTCTAGATCCGTAACTACCCCCAGCGGAGTCGTAAAGGGCCGGAAACTGTCGCTGCCGGCGCTCAAGGCATCAAACAATACCCGCGATAAGGCGGGATTCTTCACCAAACATGTCAGGTCAGCGCGGGGATTACACGGAAGCAAACACAAGCTCAATGTCGCCCAAAGCACTACAAGACACGTTCTGTACATCCTTGGGTGCGTCAGTCATGGCAGCAGAGGAGACTTTATACTAATTTTGCAGCCCACTCCACAAGCAGACGGGCTAGAGACAAGCGTACAAGTACAAAACTACACTGCTCGCACAGTTACAAAACTACACCGTTCGCAAGCAAAAGCAGAGCAAAGTTCAACAAGCAGACGGAGGACAAACGTCAGAGAGGCAACGATGGCCTTGTACGCCTATGCCTTGTACGCGCCCCAGGATAAGTACAAAAAAACTAATCATTGAGTATGCACAGCTAGGGGAAGCACATCATGGACAGCTACGGGGAAGCACACCGAGTCGTATTGACGTATATACGATCAGCCAACTATATCAAGCATGTGGACTTGCAGGAGGACTTTGAGCTCATTTTGGAGCGGCTAGAGGTGGACCTGGGTGCGTCGTTGGATACATTTATTGCTCAAATCAATTCGCGTATAATACACCAGGGATTCAAGATTGAGAGACGGACACACGAGGTGTCGGGCGACTTGTACTACACGTTCATCAACACGTCCTCCGATGGGGCGATCAATGCGTGTACCAACTATTCGCCCAAGGAGCTCGAGACCATCAAGAGTATTATCGATGACATTGTGGAGTCGGCGGGCCTTGCGTTTGCGATAGGCAAGGTCAATGCGCAGCAGAGAGTTGCGGGGATGATGAACAAGACGTTGAGGGAGGCGTCGGTATTTATTGAGCGGCTCGTGGACGAGGGGTGGGTGGTGCTATCGCTGGAGGGGAAGGTTCTTCTCTCGATAAAGCTGCTTGCAGAGTTGAAGCACTACTTGATAGACCGGTACGGTGTCTTTGACGAGAGCAATGGGGGAAAAGTGCTCGTGTGTCACCATTGCAGCGAGATTGTCACATTGGGGTACTATGTTGTGGACGGACGGGTGCCGCGTCACTTTCACTACAAGTGCTATGACATCCACAATAGAGCAAATGAGCAAGTGCCCAGCGACTCGAGCGTACTAGTAGTGGGTGTAGACCCAGAAACAGTGCTTTAACCAGAGTACTATGTCAGAGTACTATATCAGAGTACTAATTCAGAGTGTATCCCAGGATTAGAGTACAAATTCCAAGATATATGAGCTACTCCATATTTAATCAGCTTACGCTCCAAAACTGTCCAAGTACTGTGCTTCTACTTCGTCCACAATATCCCAAAACCACTCCTCCATGACTTCTTCAACGTAGCGATCGGCCAAAGGCTTCGCATCTGTATCTATAGGAAATCTAAAGTCTGGACCGGCATTAATACCAACCACGCCGCCTTGGAATACAGACAACATTGGATAGTACCCTAACGAGCCGTCGTCTGTATTTTTGTAATTTGGATTTTGCTGCTGTCTCGCATTGTAGGACAAGTTTTTGTCCTCGTCCTCAGTGTCTGTTGGCAAGAACGAGTAGAGGTCTTTGACGCACTGAGGCTGCTCAATACCATTCTTGAATATGCGGATTTTTGAGTTGGGAATAATGGGAAGGTTTTGAGCGGCGCGTGCAACGTCATTCTCCAACACTGCCTGCTCACCAAAAATCGTTACCGGGTTCAACAAGTGGTCCATTGTTTTTGTATTGGTGTACTCGTACTGTTCAAAGTACAACAGGTTTTTGTAGCGTATAGGCACCTGGTCGCGACTGACATTTCCGTCCTTGTAAAACTTGGAGTTCTCTTGAACCACAGCCGGTCGCTTGGGGTTTGCCCGTCGCCTCTTTTTATGGCTCTCCAGGCTAGGGACAGCTGCACTGATACCAGAAGTGCCCACTTTAGCTGCAATAAAGTCGTTTACAGCTGAGCGGTGATCCTTGAGGGACGGCAATTCTATCAATAAACCAATAACGTCCCCAGAACAGAAACCACCATCTATATACAGCCCTTTTGGACGGCTCAACGTCATATGATCACCTCTAACATCCCTAAAGCCATAGCTGTAGCCGTCAAAACCGACGGGCGCTTCTAAACTCGCTTCTCGCCTGGCAAATCCAATCCGCACATGGCCCTTGCTGCTGGGCTCGTTAGCATGCTCAACCAAGAATTCGACATAGTAGTTGCCTTCTCTGACCCCGACATTGGCTCTCGCCGACCGCCAGCCCTGTGCGGTAGATACGAGGTTCATTTCCTGGTTAAAGTATATTCCCTGGGACCGGTCGGCATAGCTGGCCCGCACCCCAAAAGGAGGTAGTTCGGTTGTAGAGTACAAGTTTGACGGAAACAACGGATTGGGCCGACACAGCTTGTACTTGAACCCGCGCTTGTTCACAGGGTGCTCCTCGGTCTGGTAGAATTGGATCGCGCTGCTGGTGGACACAGTCTGTAGCTGGGGAACACACTCAAAGCCCAGCAAGTCCAGCAGTTTGTACGGTACCGGCTTGAGACGCGGCGGAACAACGACATTGTGCTGCTTCTGCTTGAGAAGCGAGCTCGAGAGCTCCTCCTCTTCCTTCTGCTTCTCCCGGGAGCGCGTTGAATACGCGTGCGCGGACGGGTCGTTCGCATCAGGCAGCTCGAGTTTTACAGGCAGCTCGAGTTTTACAGCCAAACCTTCGGGAGTACCGTCGGGAGCCTTCACAGAATCACCTGCGGCCACCGGCTCAATCATCAGAGCCTCTATCAGCGCGACTTCGTCGACTGGCATTTCTGCTGGCGTAGCCATGCTACTGTATAGGTTAGAAATTTGTTTACCAATTTGGCTGGATAAGATGGAGGTGAATACTGAAGCGATAAGTGATAAGTGATGGAGATGAGAGATGAGAGGAGACGTGAGATGAGAGATGAGAAGTGAGAGATGAGAGAAGAGAAGAGAAGTGAGAAGTAATTGATAGTTGGATAGGAATGTGACAGTATTGATAGGAATGTAATTTATTGTCTTGGGAAGGACACAAGACCACTTGAGCGATACCTACGCAACAGTAGCCTCACTCGTAACCAAAACCTTTCCATCTGGAGTCTCTACCACGCCCTCCAACTTCAAACCGGGACCTGGTCCGTCCTTGTGCTTCACCTTTATTATCAAGAACCGGTTGGCTAGCGTTGGGCTCTTGTAGTTAATGCTGAGCTTCTTCACGCTCACGGGACCCTCGCCAGATAGAGAGCCGTTTCTCCTAAACGCCTCGTTCAACAATGTAGCCAACATCCCTCCGTGAACCAAGAGGGGGTACCCGCTCATGCGGTACCCCGTGTGCACAATAGTGACCCCCTCGTTGGTTTGCGTATTGTGAAACGTAACCGGCTCCACCACCACGCCGCCCGGCGCAGCTAGCGTGTCCGTGATCAACCTGCTCGTTGTGTGCTTGTGGTCCGCGTCGGGGACACTCGGGTCCAAGCTGTTTAGGCGTACCCAAGCATCACGGTTCCGGGGATGCGCCAATTGCTGGTAGATGGGCAAGTTTTTGAGCTCATACTTGAGCTCCAAGGGCCACGCCGTCATCGCCATGCCGTCCTCGTCGTCCACCATTGTGAACGCATCGTAAATGTTGAAAAGCGTGCCGGTGTAGGCCGCTCCAGCTCCAAGCACGAGAAACACCAGCGCTGTGCGCCACTTTATCCACGGCTTGTAGTCGCTCTGCGGCAAGTGGTCAAACGGCGAGTCGTGCTCCAGGCGCGTGGCGTAGCGCCGCACTGCGAAGGGACACCGACCGGCAAAGAGGCGCGAGCGCGATACAATACGGTTCATGGGAGTTTTTTGTATAGTCTTTTATAGTCTTTTATCGTCTTTTCCCTATAGTCTTTTGCCTAGTGTTTAACGTATAAATTACAGCTTGTTACGCAACCGCAGCCACAAGGAACGCTTCTTTGGTGCCGGCGCCGGCACTGGCGTCGTTTTTGCCGGCGGATGCGTCGCGATGCTCGGAGTCCCAGCCGGTATCGAGCTCAAGGGCGATACTGAGATGGAAGACCGCTTTTGCTGCACTGGAGTAGCAGCAATGGGAGATATAAGGCTCTTCACCTTGTAAATATCCAGCTTGTAGGGCTCCTCGTCACGCAGTCGCAGTCGGTGTAGCGCCTTGTCGCGCAGCTGCAGCCTGTAAATGGTGTCGATCCGCTGGTCGAGCTGGGCATCCTTGGAGCCCATCGCAAGTAGGTACTGTTGCGCCTGGCGCAACAGCTGGTCCGATATCAATGCAACCATGTCGTGAAACAGGTCCGTGGAAAAGTTCTTTGAACCAGCCTTTGGCGACAGCGGTGTCCGCGGCTCGTCCGAGTCGTCAACCACATCAGAGGACGACGATATCGAGCTTGAGCCTACCGACTCCGCCTTGGCGCGGCAGCCCATCTGGCGGGCCATATACTGGCCAACCTGGAGCCGCTCAATGTCCAACGGACCGCCCAGGCCGACACTATACACCAGCATATAGGATGGCAAGGTGCTAGCGGCTTCTCCCGGCGCCGTAACCTTAATCACGCCACCAATACCGTCACGGCTATGGCACAGACTCACCAGTCCGCGCGGGGCATCCAAGTGCAGCCGCTTTTTGGCATTGCCAAAGCGCGTGGTGTTGCCAACCAACACGACGGGAACTGGCGAGTACTTGACCGCATACGAAGACAACTTGACAACATGAGCGCCGCGCTTGGCCCCAGCCAAGCGCGGCGCATACTTGAAGTTGAGGTTCAGCGACTTTGTGCCCAAAACCAAAATGCTGGGCAGGTGCTGCTTAAACAAACGGTCAAGCATAAACTTGCTTCCAGCCAGTCTGCACGCGCGCAGCAATTCAGTGTCCGCGTTGCAGCGTGGGTCCAGCACCAACTCAACCGTAACCTTGGCGTGCTTGGCCCGAAACAACGGCTGGTGGGTGACATAGTCCAAGAGAGACTGGCACTTTTGCTGAATCGCCGCGAGTCGCGGCTTGCGGCACCCCGGCTTTATAGGCACGTGGGGCACCAAGGCCGCCACCACGAGGTGGTCGCCGGGACAGAGCACCAGGTCAGCCTCGTCCACGCACCAGTCCAAGCCGTTCCACGAGTGCCGCCGTCCCAGCACCACCAAGAGCACCGTCTTGCCCGACCCGCTCGTGTAGTTTGTGTGTGTCGCGCTGAGCAGCATCAGCTGGTACGCATTGTCGCTGTGCGACGCGAGCGCACGCACCGGCGGCGCCACCGGCGCCAGCAAGGTGCGGTGGAGCGGCGCCAGCGCCACCCCCACGGGCCCAGCACGCCCGCCCGTCACGGCAAACGTAAACTGTGTCAAGTCTCGCGACGCGGTGCCAAACTGCGGGTCCATCGCCAAGAGCTCAGCATCCAGCATGCCAGCGTACGAGCGCCGCCGCGGCGCGTCTGGCGCCGCGCGGTACCGCTGCGGGTTCTTTTGCACATTGTAGTCGGTATAGTCGACACTCCCATCCTGCTCCTCCCGCTCGCCACCCGCTGGGGCTGCTTCCCCAGTGGCAAAGTCGGTACGCTTGAGAATCAGCTTCGGCGCGTCCCAGCTGCGCCGCTGGCGCCAGGCCTCGTTGTCCCGCCAGGCCTCCGAATCGCGCCAGCTCTCCACCTCGCGGTCACACACAATGTTGTTGAAGGACACACGTCGCGCGTACCCATCCAGCAAGCTCGCCATGTCTGCCACAAGTCGCCAATTTAACCGCTCTCTTCTCTTGTACCCGTAGAACCAAAGAGATCCACGCCGCAAGAGCAAATGTGGGGAAGCACAAGCGAGGGTCTGCAAGGCACCAAAGAAGGCAGAGGCAAGACGAGAACGACAGAAGAGAAGAGAAGGAGAGAAGGAGAGAGGGCGGGAGAGAGGGGGAGAGAGAGAGAGAGAAGTGCAGAGCAAGGGAGCAAGGCAGGAGGAGGCGCTGTGGGCGCCTCGAGCAAGCACAGGCTAGTCCGATGTCGTCCGACCACACGTGACAGTGCGGCTGAGTTTGGTGTTGGCGTGGCTGAGCAGCAATTGAGGCGGATCGCGGGAGGGGGCGGGGGTGTGGCGGGTGGTAGTGTGAGTAAGAGAGCGAGTGAGCGACAGCGAGCGAGCGAGAGTGAATGAAGGAAAGAGTAGAGTACAGTAGAGTACAGTAGGGAAGAGAGGAGTAGAGTAGGGAAGAGTAGAGTAGAGTGTGACTGACTGTGGCGTGGATGTGTAATATAGTTGGATGTGTGGCGGTTATGGTAATATTTAGAGTTAGGGTTAGGGTTTGGTGGTGGCGGATAGTGAAAGGGACAGTGGTGGGACAATGAAAGGGTAGTTGAAGG
>JAKUBP010000076.1:0-15209 GCA_030566955.1 [Candida] anutae | reverse complement strand
TCCTCGCCTCCTTCCTCTCCTGCTTCCTCGCCTGCTTCCTCGCCTGCTTCCTCACCTGCTTCCTCTCCTGCTTCCTCACCTGCTTCCTCACCTGCTTCCTCACCTGCTTCCTCACCTGCTTCCTCACCTGCTTCCTCGCCTGCTTCCTCACCTGCTTCCTCACCTGCTTCCTCACCTGCTTCCTCACCTGCTTCCTCGCCTGCTTCCTCGCCTGCTTCCTCACCTGCTTCCTCACCTGCTTCCTCAACCTCCGCACCTCCATCTTTCAGACCTACCTGTACAACTCCTCAACATACTCAGCAATCGCCCACGCAGCCGTCAAGCCAGGGCTTTCAATCCCCAAGAGAGAAACCACCCCCGGAAACCCCTCCTCCTTGCGCACAATAAAGTCTACAAAGGATGGTCCCCCAGCACCGTAGAGTTTGGGGCGCACGCCCGCGTACGACGGCACCAAGTCTGCGGGCTTAACCAGCGGAACGTACCGCTTCACCGCCTCGTACGCGGCGTCAGCATTGTGGCTGCTGGGCGTGTAGTCAATCAGTGACGGGTCGGTGGCAGCTAGCCACTCCAAGTCGGGGCCAAAGCGCACCTGGCCGCCGAGGTCCACCGTGAGGTGGGTGCCCAACAGCGCGCCATCACTGGGGCACGGATAGATCAACATGTCGGGAAGGGCGGAGGAGGACGTCTCCGGCTGGTAGGCAAAGTATGTTCCTTTCGCATAGTACCCCGTCATGTGCCGCTCTGGCGGCACAATCATATTGTGCACTGTAGTAGCGTGCAACCCTGCTGCATTGACAATGTTATCGGTGTGCACAGTGAACCCGGTGCTGCCGTCGCTCATGGCGAGCAGGTACCGTGCGCCTCCGTGTCCGCTTTCCACTCCCCGTAGTCTTGTGCTGAGCGCAACGGTGCCGCCATCGCCGGTGAAGTCCGCCTCAAACCACTGTACGAGATCGTGGGCACTGATGATACCCGTAGTGGGGCTCTCGAGCACCGTTCTGGCGCGCACGCTTGGCTGGCGCCGCTGTGCCTCCGCCGCCAGCACAAAGCGCGTAGGCACCCCGGCGGCGGCAGCGCGCTCAGCGAGCGCCGCCAACCACTGGTCCTCCGCGGCCGTTTGCGACACGATCCACTTGCCGCAGAAGCGGGTCTGCACTGGCCACGCCCTGTCCTGCGCCGCCAGGCGCAAGAGGGCGTTGCCGCGCACGCAAAAGCGCTGCTTGAGCGAGCCCACGGGGTAGTAGAGCCCAGCGTGCACAACCTCAGAGTTGCGCGACGACGTCTCCGTCGCGAGCGCCGCGTGCTGCTCCACCACGAGCACGGTGTGGCGCGCGCGCTGGAGGGCGGCGGCGACCGCCATCCCAACGACGCCGCCACCGACTACGACGTGTGAGAAGTCGGGGAGCATAGTATTGATAGCACTGGTAACACTGGTAACACTGGAAACACTGAGCACTGGTAACACTGGAAACACTGAGCACTGATAGCACTGATAGCACTGGAAACACTGAGCACTGATAGCACTGGTAACACTGGAAACACTGAGCACTGATAGCACTGGAAACACTGAGCACTGATAGCACTGGAAACACTGAGCACTGATAGCACTGGTAACACTGGAAACACTATGATAACAGTCTTATAACAGTCTATTACACGTCTATTACTGTGATCGTAAGAGTAGTAGTTACAGTACTCTCCCTCCTTGTATCTATGCCCGCGATTGTCCCCTCCGTTCGCCGCCCTTATTACTCTTCAGTCTACAGTACTCTCCACGGTACTCTCCACGGTACTACAGTACTACTCTCCACTGTCATACTCTCTACTCTCTCTCCACTGTACTACTCTCTGCTCTCTGCTCTCCACTGTACTACTCTCTGCTCTCTCTCTGCTCTCTGCTCTCTGCTCTCTCTCCCTCCGGCCGACGACCGTCTTCTGCCGACGGCCTCCGCCAAAACGTCGTTTTGCACCGCTGGCATAAAAGTTTGAAACAAAAAAGACATACGAGCACGACAATGAGGAGCATCAAGCTGGTGGTGGTCGGCGACGGCGGCGTCGGCAAGACGTGCTTGTTGATCTCGTACACGACGAACACGTTTCCGAGCGACTACATCCCGACCGTCTTTGACAACTACTCCGCGCTGGTGATGATTGACGGCGAGCCGATCAAGCTCGGGTTGTGGGACACCGCTGGCCAGAGCGAGTACGACCGCTTGCGGCCGCTCCTGTACCCCCAGACGGAGATCTTTCTCGTGTGCTTCCTGGTGGTGTCGCCGGCGCTGTTTGCGAACACGCGGCTGAAGTGGGTGCCCGAGATTTTGCACCACCTGCCCAAGGACATTTTGATTGTGTTGGTGGGCACCAAGACGGACATGCGGACGGACCCGCACGTGTTGGACGACTTGGCGGCGCAGCGGACGCGGCCGGTGCTGCTGGCGGAGGGCGCGCGGCTCGCGCTGGACCTCAAGGCGATCCAGTACTTGGAGTGTCTGGCGGCAACGCAGGAGGGGGTGAAGGAGGTGTTTGACTATGCGGTGCGGGCGGTGTTGAACCCGCCGCACTTGAAGGCGGAGTACGTGGAGGAGGAGGTTGTGAAGGTGGGGCGGAAGAAGGTGAGAAGGGCGAAGAAGTGTTTGATTCTTTGATTATCAGATATGATGATCTGGTGATCATGAAATGATTATCTGATATTGACTATGATTATCAGATATTGACTATGATTATCTGATATTGACTATGATTATCTGATATTGACTATGATTATCTGATATTGATCTGATAATCAGATATTGACTATGATTATCTGATATTGATCTGATAATCAGATATTGACTATGATTATCTGATATTGATCTGATAATCAGATATTGACTATGATTATCAGATATTGATCTGATAATCAGATATTGACTATGATTATCAGATATTGATCTGATTATTGACTATTGACTTTAAATTACCAGATATTGATCTGATTATCATGATAATCTAGACTGATTACCATCATTTATCATCCCGATTATGGATTGATAATCTGAGTCATTGACTGAGATGATATCATGATCTGATTATCATGATGATCCTCACCGAAAACCCGTCATACCGTACGGCCATAATCTTGCCTTTTCTATATGCTAGCATACAATACAATAATCTATTTGGTAGAGAACCAAGGGTGTCTTCGACACCCTTGGGTCGAAGAGTGTCGAAGTGTCGAAGAGTCGAAGAGTGTCGAAGTGTCGAAGAGTCGAAGAGTGTCGAAGAGTCGAAGAGTGTCGAAGAGTCGAAGAGTCGAAGAGTGTCGAAGAGTCGAAGAGTGTCGAAGACATCCTTAGTGGAGGATAGGGATGTACTAACCTTCGCATCCTTGGGTGTCCTGAATGTCTTTGGGTGTCCTTGGTGTCTTACATATCTGTCCTTAGATCTTACATATCTGTCCTTAGATCTTACATATCTGTCCTTAGATCTTACATATCTGTCCTTGGTGTCTATCATATCTGTCCTTAGATCTTACATATCTGTCCTTAGATCTTACATATCTGTCCTTAGATCTTACATATCTGTCCTTAGATCTTACATATCTGTCCTTAGATCTTACATATCTGTCCTTAGATCTTACATATCTGTCCTTAGATCTTACATATCTGTCCTTAGATCTTACATATCTGTCCTTAGATCTTACATATCTGTCCTTGGTGTCTATCATATCTGTCCTTAGATCTTAAGTCATATCTGTCCTTAGGTGTCCTTGGACGTTCCTGGGGTGTCTTCTGTCCTAAAGACGTCGGAGACGTCCTTACTCTTAGTCCTTAGGGGTGACGTCCTTACTCTTAGTCCTTAGGGGTGACGTCCTTACTCTTAGTCCTTAGGGGTGACGTCCTTACTCTTAGTCCTTAGGGGTGACGTCCTTACTCTTAGTCCTACTTCATCAACGCAGCCCTCGCCGGATGAATCTTGGGCGCCTCTCCCTCCCCCCTCTTCTCCCCCTCCTTCTCCCTCCTCTCCCCCTCCTTCTTCGCCCGCTCCTTCTCAACCTCCTCCCGCTTCTTCGTCACCTTCTCCCTGCGCTCCTCCATCAACAGCTCGTTCTTCTCCTTCAACTTACTCACGCGGTTCTCCGAGTTGCCGCCGCCGCCCACAGTCAACTCCACGTTGATCCGCCGGTCCTTGAGCATCAGGTGGTGCATCCCGAGCGCCAGCTCCATCTTGCTCTGTATATCGCTCCCATGCTCAAACTCCAAAAAGCCTATACCCTTGTCGGGCCGGAGCCGCACCCGGTCAGGCTTGCTGCCTTTAAAGTGCGCCACAATGTCTGCCTCAGACGCGTCGTACGGGAGGTTCCCTATGAACAACAAGAACCGCGGACCGCTAGCAAGCCCTTTACCCTTTTTGCCTCTCCGCGTCTTTCTCTTCTTCTTGGGGGGTTCCTCCTCCTTCTTCTCCTCCTCCTTCTTCTCCTCCTCCTTCTCCTCCTCCTCCTTCTTCCGCTTCTTCTCTTCCTTCTCCTCCGTCCGCTGCTCCTTCGACTTGTTCTCCTTGAACTCGAGCGCCTTGCGCTGCTTCTTGGTGAGGTTGGGTTCCATTGGGGTCAAGATGTAGCGAAGGGCAAGGGTAAATTTGATTTGTGCGATGAGCACCTACATGGAAAGGGTTCGCATCGCCGCCCAAAAGACACCGGCGGCACCGCTGTCGCCGCAGCGGCTGCGGCCGCTGCGGCTGCGGCTGCGGCTGCCCGCCGCTGCGCGAAACAACGTGAAAGAACGGTCCGTAGAGCGTGAACGGTCGCCGCAAGAGCGGTCTCTCCCGCGTGGAGAACCAGCGCAATCACCCTCTAAAGAGCGTGGTCGCGAGGACCGCGACGAGGACCGCGGCCGCTCTCAGTCGCGGTCACGCTCGCCTTCCTCGTCGCCACCCCCAGAAATGCTCAGCTTGATGGGATTTGGCGGGTTTGGGTCTACAAAGGGTCGGGCCGTCAAGGGGACAGGCGGCGGCTCTGCAAAGCAAGACAAAAAGACAGAGTATAGGCAGTATATGAATAGGAATAAGGGCTTCAACAGGCCATTGCTGCCGGGGGGAAGGGAAGGGGGAAGGGGAAGGAGTAAGTAGAAGTAAGTAAAGAAGATATGATCAGGTATTAATGGTTCTATGAAATGCAGAATTAGTCTTGGTAGTGATCGTTGTCACCAAGAAGAAGTAAGTAGAAGACTCTGAGACGGAGAAGTAGGAGACGTGGGAGACGTGGGAGACTCTGAGACTGACTGAGACTGAGACGGAGAACTCTGATCAGGTATAATTGTTTTATGAAATGCAAAGTCAATCGTTGTAGTTCTCGTTATCGTTCTCGTTCGTTATCCTTCTCGTCGTTCTCGTTCGTTATCCTTCTCGTCGTTCTCGTTCGTTATCCTTCTCGTCGTTCTCGTTCGTTATCCTTCTCGTCGTTCTCATTCGTTATCCTTCTCGTCGTTCTCGTCGTTCTCGTCACCATCGTCATCGCGTCACCATCGGTGACGCGATGTCGAGGTGCCGGCTACGCCCCTCTCGCGTGCTCCAACAATGCCTCGTGTTTTGCGCGCAACTCGGTATACGCTGCCGCCACCGTGTCCAACTGCCTCTGTAGCTCCTGCACTCTCGCCGGCTCCACCTTGGTCACCAGCGAGTCGATGCTCGAAACATTCTTGAACTCCAACTCCTCCTGCGCTTTGGCCGCGAGCCACGCCTCAAACAGAGGCTGTGACGGTGCGAGCGCTGCGCGCTCGCACTGTACCGCGTGCTCCGTCGCCACCAGACTCGCCAACACGCGCTTCAACGGCGGGATCAAGCGGTGCTGCTTGTCAAACTTGGAGCCGAGCTGTGCCTCCTCCACGGGGGCCGCCTGGACACTAATGTGCGACACCAGACCGCTCAAGGGCGCAAACACCTTGGTCACCTGGCGCGTAGAAATGTCAGACGCCATTACGCGGCCAGCAGAGTCGCCAGAGATGAGGAGCGTGCCGTCGAGGGAGAGGGCGAGGGCCGTGACCACCGGCACAGTCGCGCTAGCGACTGTGCTGCTGCCGCTGCTACCCTTTCCAGCTCCACCAGTCGCTATCACTCCCGCCACTCCCAGTGGAGCTGTCTGGTGCTGCACAAACGTCTCCCTCAACTCCACGTCCCCCTCCACCGTCACCACCCGGTTCACGCCCAACACCAGCTCCAACACGCCGTTGCGCACCCTGTACATTTGCACCGCGCGCACCAGCCCGTCCCCGAGCCCGACATACACCGCGCGGTTCGCGGGATCCACCGCCAAACACTCAGCCGGCTGCGGCAACACAAACGTCGCCAACACCAGCCTGGTGCTGAGGTCGTAGACACAGAGGGTGCCGTCGCGCGACGTGGCGTACACCCGCGTGTCCGCGCCGCGCCCTTTGACGGCGAGGTCCGTCACCGCGAGCGACTGCTGCGTGATGGTGTAGTACGGCTTGGGCACCGCGCCCAAGCCCACCACGTCCAACGTGCGCCACGCAATGGTGCGCGCGTCGGCGCCGCCAGACACGAGGAAGGCGCCGCACTCGCTGAAGCGGAGCAGCGTCACCGCCTGGTAGTGCGCGTCGAGCACGCAGAGCAAGCTGCCCAGCGCGAGCTCCCAGACGTACACCTTGCCGCTCAGCGCGCCGCCAGCGAGGAGCCACGGAAGGCGAAAGGGCGCCTTGGTGCGCTGCTCATCGCGCGCGGGCGCGGGCTGCTGCTGCACCGCCAACACCTGGAGCGCCTCTGGCACGGGGATCTTTTGGTCCACGCTCTCCTTGCCCCATGCGTACACCGAGACCAACGCCTTGGTGGCCAGCGCCACCACGAGGTGCTCGCCGGTGCCGGTGCCCGTGAGCACCAGGCCGTGGCGCGCGCAGTCGGCGCCGCGCCACGCCGCGTGCTGCTGCAGCTGGTGCAACAGGCTCACGAGCGCCGCCAGCTCGTGCGACTGGGGATCGTTTGCTTTGCCGCGCCCAATATAGAGCACCAGTTCGTCCATGGATGAGTGAGTGCAGTGGATTGGGAAGCGCAGGTGGGATGCGCAGTTGGGATGAGGTGAAAAATTCAGCACCTATTTCCAGCACGCCATCTACTGCGCTTGTAGGGAGATCTGAGTGTTTGCGCGGTGCTAGCTGAGCCCGTCTCGTTGTTGTGACTACGCTGCCTTTTTCCCAGGCGATTTGAGGTGCTTGGTTACTGAATATAATTGGCGTGATTGCAACGTGTATCACTGAGGAAAGTCGGATCAAACCACTGAGGAAAGTCGGATCAAACCACTGAGGAAAGTCGGATCAAACCACTGAGGAAAGTCGGATCAAACCACTGAGATCGACAGGATGCCCATCGACATCATTCTGCTGGCAATCTATGACGGCCCCGACGTTATCCCCGGCTGGCTGCACATTCGGCAGTGGTGGCCTTTGGTGGCGAGTCTCGGCGCGCTCAAGTACTATACCCGTGGCGCCACCAACACGTGGGAGCGCGACCTCCACGGCAAGGTGTACATTGTCACTGGCGGCACGTCTGGCGCTGGCGCGCACGTGGCGTTTGAGCTCGCGCACAAGGGTGCGCAGGTGGTGATGTTGGTGCGCGACCCCACCAGCGCGTGGACGGTGGACTATGTCGAGGACATGCGCGCGCGCACCGGCAACTTTATGGTGTATGCCGAGCAGTGCGACTTGGCGCTGCTCCACCTGGTGCGCCTCTTTGCCACCAAGTGGCTCGACAACCAGCCGCCGCGCCGCCTCGACGGCGTCGTGTGCTGCGCCGCCGAGTGCGCGCCGGTGGGCGCGCTGCGCGCCGCCACCAGCGACGGCGTCGAGCGCCAGTTGGGCATCAACTACTTGGCGCACGTTCACTTGTTGACGCTCTTGGCCCCGTCGTTGCGTGTGCAGCCCGCTGACCGCGACGTGCGCGTCGTGTTGGCGGCGTGCGCGCTGCAACAGCTTGCAGAGGTGGACGCCGACGACGTGCTCTGGGAGTCGCGGCCATACCCCGCGAGCCAGCCGTGGAAGGTGTACGGCACCAGCAAGTTGCTCTTGGGCGTGTTTGCGCAGGAGTTTCAGCGCCAGTTGATGGCGTACGAGCGCAAAGACAAGACTCCGTGCAATGTGCGCGTAAACTTGGTAAACCCTGGCGTGATGCGCACGGCGCTGACGCGCCGCTTCCTCTCGTTTGGCAGTGTCTGGGGCTTGCTCTTGTATGTCTTGATGTGGCCGTTGTGGTTTTTGCTCCTCAAGAGCGCTGCGCGCGGTGCGCAGACGTTTATGTTTGCGTTGGCGGTGCCGGTGCTTGCGCGCACTAGCGGCGGCTTGACGTTGCAGGAGTGCAAGATTGTCAAGCGCGTGCGGCGCGAGTTGGAGGATGTGGACTTGCAGCGCGCGGTGTTTGCGGCGACGGAGAAGCACATTGAGCGTTTGGAGAGGGCGTCTGCAATTGCGAGGAATAAAGATAAGACCCCAAGCGGCAAGACTGGCAAGACTGGAAAGGCTGACAAGACTGGAAAGGCTGACAAGACTGACAAGACTGGAAAGGCTGACAAGACTGGCAAGACTGGAAAGGCTGACAAGACTGGCAAGACCGGCAAGACTCCCGAGGAAAAGCGTCGTGAAGATATCTATGCCAAGCCGGAGACGCCAGAAGAGCTTCAGGAAAAGCTCGACAGGTTGAGGCGCGAGATGGGAATGCCCGACAAGATTGAAGAGTTGTTCAGCGAGGAGGTTTTAAGGAGGAGAGTTGGGAAGTGATTGGGTGGTGATGCAGTGCTTGTTAATGAGGGCTAATGCTTGTTAATGAGGGCTAATGCTTGTTAATGAGGGCTAATGCTTGTTAATGAGGGCTAATGCTTGTTAATGAGGGCTAATGCTCATGAAAATGTCTGTCAATGTCAATCATAATGATAATGATAATGCCTGTCAATGATAATGCCTGTCAATGATAATGCCAATGCTAATTCTGAAGTCAATGATAATGATGATGTCAATGATAATGCCGATGCTACTTCTGATGTCAATGTAATGCCGATGCTAATGCCGATTCTACCTTCACTCATGTTCTACCACGCATTCTCCTACATTCTACCATGCCTTGACCTATGCATTCAATCAACCCCATTCAACCGTCAACCCCATTCAACCATTCAACCATTCAACCGTTCAACCATTCAACCGTTCAACCATTCAACCGTTCAACCATTCAACCGTTCAACCTCATTCAACCGTCAACCTCATTCAACCATCCAACCGTTCAACCTGCCTTCTCCATGCCATCCCTATCTATCCTATTTATTAATTAAGCAAGTACTAGCGAATGTGAGATAATACAAGTGATTGAAGGATAATCAAGAGGATACGAAGTATACGAATGAGCTATACGAATGCAGTACGCAGTAAAGGATAACGTCCTCAAAAATGGAAACTTGGTTCACCTTTTCTGTTGGTCAAGTATTCCGTCCTTCGTCTTCGTTCTTCTTCCTCCTCCTCCTCCTCCTCCTCCTCCTCCTCCTCCTCCTCCCTCTTCGTCGCTGTCGCTCCTTCGCTCAGTTTTCTCCCGGAAAACTCCCATATAGTAAACCCAACCTCCCCAATCACACTGTCGCCCTCCTCCTCTCCCAATCTCCCTCCTTTGGCGTCAATACCGCCGCTACCCTTGCCACACCTTATCTGTGAGTCACGTGCTTATCTGTGTTAAAAAAGAAGAAAGCAAACGTTTGGTTGGACAAACCACCAACGTTGGCCTGTGGCGCTACTACCCGCGCGAAGCCTGAGGAATGAGCATGGAAACGAGCGCGGAGGCGCCCTCTGCAAAGCCAATGAGCTCCTTGACGAGGCTATTGAACGAGTCGCAGTCGTCGAGCCCGCTTTTGCCCCTTTCACGCAACACTTCTGTGGAGCAGCTCCCCACGCCGCTGGGCAAGCTGGGCGAGCTGGGCGAGCTGGGCGAGCTGGGCGAGCAGGGACGGGGCCAGCGGCGTGATCTTGAGATTGGTGGCAACGTGTCGGTGCCCGGAGACGTGGATGTGGATGTGGATGCTGGGCGTGGTGCTGGGTCGCGCGTACGCACGCCAATTGTTACTGGATTTGACCCCGTTGCTGTGAACTCTGACCCCCCTAGTGTGCTGCCGCGCCTGGACGCGGGCCTCGCTCCGCCTATTCCGGCGCTGGCGCAGTACATTCCGGTTCTGCCGGTGGCACAGCGGCCATACTCCAACTCGGTCACGAGCTCCAACTCGCTCTTCCAGTACCGTGACGGCGCTCAGAGCTCTAGCCGCCAGGGCGGCTTGGCGGCCGCTAGTCCGCGTGTGATCCGGAACAACTCTGTGTCGCACTCGTCATTTGTGGGAAACGAGAGTCTCTCGCTGCTGATTCCGTACTCCGCCCCTGGAGGCCGTTCTTTGGGGGCGGGAGTGGGCGCCACCACAAGCACAAATTACCCCAGCTCCTTTGAAGCTGGGTCGCACATTCCCAACTTGCCCAACGGGCAGCCGATCCAGCTGATTCATATCCAGTCGCCACAGGTTAGCTCAGCCTCCATCGAGCCGCGCTTTGTGGTGTCGAAGCAGCGTGTAGTGCAGGCACACGCCCAGGCTCAGACGGCGTCGCACGGCTCGTTGCAGCGCACCGGCTCGTCGTCGGGCTGGTCCTACTTGTTTTCGTCGTCGGCCAAGAAGCCTACGCAGCGCGACTCGTCAACCGATTTGGGTTCGTTTTACAATAATGCTGTTCAGGACACTGCGATTGCGAGCTCGCCGTCGTCAGTGCTGCTGGGAGACTCCATGGGCTCCAGCGCGGCCCATGGCTATCCCCCGTCGCGCCACAATTCAATGACCACGTTGAAGCGCTTCTTTCGCAAAAACTCCACAGCCAACAATAGTACGCCGGCAGTGTCGAACCTATCGAGATCGCTCCGCGCCTCGTCCATCAACGGCACGCCGCCGCCGCTCTCCAGCTTGGGTGCTGGGCCCGGGCCCGGACCTAGCAATGGCACCAATGGATACGCTGATGGAATTAATATCCCCAATACCCCCAGCAGCAACGGCTTCAACTCCGGCTCCTACTCGGGTTCATATGGCGCCGCAAACGGACCCTTGTCTGTCCAGCTGTCGAGCGCCTCATATCTGCAGAGTCCTGGAACAGGCTTCACCACCGGCTCGGCGTCTGTGAGTAGGTCCTCGTCCATGTTGCAAAACAAAACCAGTTTCCAGGACAAGCGCGCACTAGAGCCCAGTCTCTTGTCGCTGCTGGTTCTGCTGCAACTGCTGGCAATGCAGACATTGCCCTTTTCAAAGCGCTACTCCAAATTTGGAGAGAATTTGGGTGCTGGCGCTGGCGGTGCCGTCAGGTTGGTTACGCGCACCTTTGACAAGAAGATGTTTGCGGTGAAGGAGTTTAGAGCCAAGTACGCGACCGAGCTGAAGCGGGACTATGCGCGCAAAATCACTGGAGAGTACTGCATTGGCCTGACATTGAAGCACCCCAACATTATCGAAACGGTTGAGATTTGCTATGAGAATGAGCGCATATTGCAGGTTATGGAGTATTGCGACTTTGACTTGTTTGCAATCGTGATGCTGAACAAGATGCTGCGGGAGGAGATCAACTGCTGCTTCAAGCAGGTGCTTTCGGGCATTAGCTACTTGCATGGCATGGGCTTGGCCCACCGCGACTTGAAGTTGGACAATTGCGTGATTGATACGCGCGGTATCGTTAAGATTATCGACTTTGGGTCGGCGGTGGTGTTCTCGTACCCCTTTTCCAAAACGCTCATTGAGTCGCAGGGTATCGTGGGCTCTGACCCGTACCTTGCGCCAGAGGTTTGTGTATTTAACAAGTACGACCCGCGCCCCGTGGATGTGTGGCTGGTTGCAATAATCTACTGCTGCATGACCCTCAAGAAGTTTCCGTGGAAGATGCCCAAGCTCAGCGACAATAGCTTCAAGTTGTTTGCCACCAGAGGCAGCTTTTTGCCGTTTGCCGACACCTTGAAGCGCACGCCCGACCAGCCGGTGCCGCCCACCGAGTTGGGCGACATTGAGGAGGATAAGCCGGTGCTGGCGGCGCCAGCGCCGGCAGCACCTGCCCAGGTGCCGACTGGCACCGAAGGAGACGACTCGGCGGGCAGAGAGCACACATCCTCGGAAACCGGTGCTGACCGCTTGCTCCTTGCGCTTCCCGAGGACTGTAGGCCCTTGATTGGGCGCATGGTGGAGTTGGCGCCCGCGTGCCGCATCTCCATCGAGGACTGCTTGAAGGACGAGTGGTTGAGCCTGGTGCTGATGTGCACCGTTGAGGAGCGCATTGGCGCCAATGACGGCGCGTCCTCCTACGTGGTTCTCACTGGCGAGGACCACACGCACACCCAGGTGGACCAGTCCAAGGCGCACATTGCTGCTTTTGACAAGAATAAGAAGAAGTAGAGTATTTATAAGGGTATGTACAGTAGGTTCTTATAGATGCAGACGAGTCATTAGGTCGAGTACCAGGTAATGGCGAGTACCAGGTAACTTTTTTACCTGGTGACGAGCCTGACATACTGACTTTATCATCTAGTAATAGTAGGTGAAGTATCTGACATTGCTAGTAACTGCCAGGCTCAATCAACTTCAGCGGTAACTTTTTCATCTCCAACTTCATCCAACATCGTCCAACTTCATCCAACATCGTCCAACTTCATCCAACATCGTCCAACATCATCCAACATCGTCCAACTTCATCGCCTCATGTTACTGGTAACTTGTCAGTAACTCACCTGACTTACCTGACTTACCTGTCTTTGTTACCAGGTATTCAGCGGTAATTTCTCCCTGCTTCCTCATCGGTAACAAAGTTACCGACAACTCACAACTATCTCGTCACCTCCACACCAATCACCGCCGCCGTAGAAATAACTGACCCCACAATCGCCTGAAGCTCCACATTCTTATGCCGCTCATCCGTCAGCTTAATCTTTGCAATCTCATACACATGCTTCAACGAAACCGAGCCCACCGGCGCATCGTGACCAGGCCTGCTCGCGCCCTGCTTCGCGCCCAGCGCCTGCATCAACAACCACAGCGTCGGCGGCGACTTCATCTCAAACGTAAACGTCCGGTCCGCCTTCACCTGCAACACACACGGCACCGGCGTCCCAGGCTCGAGGTGAGCAGTGCGCGCATTAAACTCCTTGCAAAAATCAATCGCCTTCACTCCTTTGGACCCCAACGCCGGGCCCACCGGCGGCGCGGGCGCCGCCTTGCCGGCGCCCACGATCAACTTGATCATCGCAGCTTTGCCGGACATGTTCAGCAGCGTAGTAGTACTAGTAGTATAGTCGTTAATTATGAAAAAAGTTTCATCACTATGGGCATCCCGTTGAACACGAGGCTGGCGACAACCTCGCTCAAGCAGCCAAAGGAGCTCTTCACGTATGCGCGCGACGGCGACGGCGCGTACGTCTTTGACGAGGCGGCGGTGCGAGCTTCGCACCGGAGCTACTACTACTTGCCTGACCTGGCGGTATCGCTGCGCCCGAGCCTCGTGGCGGGCGTCAAGGGCTTCAGGCAGATTGGGGACAACCTGGGCGACTATGGCGCCTTCCTCCGCGCGCTCGAGCAGCACGAGCGTGCTGCTGGGCGCGTGGACGCGCTCGTGTTGACGTACCGCGGCCTCATGCGCCAGCTCTTGACGCTTGCGAGCGAGGAGCGGCCCGACAGCGTGCTGCTCAACGTGGTTAGGTTTGACGGCCAGTTGTTTATCGCGGCGGACGCGGCAGCGTCCGCCGCCGCGGCGGAGAAGGAGCGGCTCGCGAAGGAGCGGTCGCCCAAGCGCGAGTACATTGAGCAGTGCGAGTACCTGGGGTACAAGTTTGAGGCGTTGGCGACGCTTCCGCGTCCGTGGGCGCAGTGTCTGCGTGCAGAGATTGAGGGCCGGCGCACGCTTCCCGTGAGCAACTACAACCAGTACTTGAGCGTGGTGCGCACCGGCGTCGGTTCCGTCAAGATGGTGCTTGCCGGCGAGGTTGACTGTGTGTGGGACTATATTCCCGACGAGCTGGGCGGCACGAGCGTGATGGCGCACTATGCGGAGCTCAAGACGCTGCGCGCGGTGGAGCTGCCGCAGCAGGCGATGGCATTTGAGCGCAAGCTCTTTAAGGCGTGGGCGCAGTGTTTTTTGGTGGGCATACGGCGGATCGTGTATGGGTTCCGGGACGAGCAGCTCTTGCTCCAGCTGGTGGAGGTGTACGACACGGAGCAGGTGCCGGTGACGCTCAAGCAGCTGAAGTCGGCGCAAAAGATTAATTGCACTTCTGCAATCAAGTGGTTTGCGGCGGTGATGCAGTGGCTCAAGACGGAGACGGAGCTGCTTGAGCGGGACACGGGCGCGTGGCGCCTCCAGCTTAGTGGTACGCGGCAAGAGTTGGAATTGGTGCCGCTAGGGGTGGATGAGGAGGAGAAGTTGAGGAATGGGGAGATGTTGACCCAGGAGTTTATCAAGTGGAGGAAGGAGATGAGGGGGGAGTAGGTGAGGAAGGAAGAAGAAGGAAGAAGAAGAAGAAGAAGAAGGAAGAAGAAGAAGAAGGAAGAAGAAGAAGAAGGAAGAAGAAGAAGAAGAAGAAGAAGAAGGAAGAAGAAGAAGAAGGAAGAAGAAGAAGAAGGAAGAAGGGGAGAGGTGGGGAAAAGGGAAGGATGGTGTAGATGTAAACTAGTTTAATGGATAATACTTCAGATTTAGCAAAAATGGGGAGGAACTGGTAAGAAGGGGGAGGAGAAGGGGAAGATGAGAGAGAGATGGGAGATGAGAGTAGGGGGGTAGGAGTAGGAGTAGGAGTAGGAGTAGGGGGGTAGGAGTAGGAGTAGGAGTAGGAGTAGGAGTAGGGGGGTAGGAGTAGGAGTAGGGGACGTAAAACGAGAACACCCATTCCGCAACCAAATTCTCCAGTCCAAACACCCATACCGCAACGGAGTTCCCTCACCAGGTACAACACAACCAGCAAACAGCTTGAGGCTGCGCCCCAGCACGACCCCAACAAAGCTGCCAACGGCAAATCCTCACAAGCCACGCATTACTCATCCGCAATTCCACTCCTCGCCAGCCACACTCGGCAACTTTCAAAGCCTACTCCATAAATATCACGTGAATTACATTCCGAACGACCGATTGGGGAGAGGGGATCCTGTGACCCGATACCTGAGTCTGAAACTTGTGCAGGATCCTCCTCGGGTT
>JAKUBP010000075.1:0-15221 GCA_030566955.1 [Candida] anutae | reverse complement strand
AAACTATCAAAAAGGTGACTGGAGCTATCCCAGGGCTTCCGCCAGTGTTGGGTGAAGGGATCCACTCGGTAACCCATGGCATTCCCGAAACTATCAAGAAAGTGACTGGAGCTATCCCAGGGCTTCCGCCAGTGTTGGGCGAAGGTATCCACTCGGTAACCCATGGCATTCCGGAAACTATCAAGAAGGTGACTAGTTCAGTGCTTGTACCGACATCAGTGGTTGTAGAAAGTGGTAAGGAAACTGGATCTTTCCTTTCATCTACAATCAAGAGCAATTCCCAGAGCTCGATTAAACTGAGTATGACGTCTGCGATTGTGATGACAGAAAGAGTCAAGACAATAAATCTGCCTATTTCAAGTCCACTGATTACGCTTTTGCCAAACATACTACCTGTTACTATAGGTTCTGTGAGGGTAAGTTCATCAAAATTTGAACCTGTACCTCTGAAATCAATTGGTGCCTATAAATATACTTCAGTGCACAGCTCAAACTACACTCTTGGATTCTCAATGAGACAGAAAAGTCAAATTGCAGTAGCGACCAAAGTAGTTGGGGGGTCTACAGCTTCGGCTCGGCCGCCTGTTTCTGCTATCTACACTACAGTGCGCGAGCTGACAAATAATAAAGGAGAAGTTCTTAAACTGACTGGATTAGTCAATGTAGCGGTTAATTCTGCTGGAAATTGGATTACTGTTACTAAACCACTTATCTCAACAATCTACACTACAGTTTGCGATGTGACAGGCAAGAAGGGAAATGTTGCAAAGCTGACTGGAATAGTCGAAGTTGCCACTAATCCAGGAGGCGAATGGATAACTGTTACTAAACCACTTGTTTCAACAATCTATACCACAGTTTGTGATGTGAGAGACAAGAAGGGAGACGTTGCAAAGCTGACTGGAATAGTCGAAGTGGCCACTAATCCAGCAGGCGAATGGACAATTTCTACCAAACCTGTACCCTCGGTAACAAGCATGCCAGTCGAGCGTCCTAAGGGTATCCCTGGGTCTCCAATTAAACCTCCAGCATCTCCTAAGATTAGTGGTGGTCAGAGGGAAATAGGTGGAGGTAATGAACGTGTGGAGCCTGCTGGAACAGTCTCCAAGCCGAAGGGAATAGTGGAATCTCTGAGAAAGGGTAAAGGTGGTCAGGCAGAGACAGGCGAGAGCACAGCTGTCGTAACCCCTATCGGTGGCGAGCCAACAAAACCCAAGATTCCCAAGCTTGAAGAACCTGCAAATTATTTGCCCCACGTTCAAAGCGGGTGGCCGAAAACCATCGGAGATGACACTGTTTCAGACGCTCCTAGTGGAACCCAGTCTGTCACACCCGCTGGTCCCAAGCCCAATGCTGTGGCGAGTTCGACTTCTGGCTCTTCGTCGAGAAATTCGTATATTGATAGACATTTGATGCTATCGTTGACATGCTACTGGACCTTCTTTGTTTGCAGCGTTCTTTGCTTCGTGTGATTTTATTTTACATTCACCAGGAGGGGCTGTTTCCACTTTTTCTTTGTTTTTAGGATTTCTGTTTGAATGCTATGACTTACGTTTCTCAAAACTTGCCAGTTACGGGTTGTAACTTTCTTCCTCTGGATCGATTTCTTTATGTATGCGGCCCGTTTCAGTGTAAGTCCGCTAGACATGGATTTCTATTGGTCGAGGTCTACAGTTTGAAATTATGGTGCTGATTTCATTTTCTTGTAAGCCTGAGCAAGCGCACCGGAGGACGTTATCGAGTTTCTCGAAACTCACTTAAGCCTCAAACGAAGGCAATCGTAACACTGTGCGATCTTTGAGTGATATTTGGTCTATCCTACCCAGATGAAAATTACGCAAAAGTAACGGATCATGCTCAATAAGAGGATGAGCTTCAGGTTACTAGGGTTTTCCAACCGACAAATTAGGCCCTTGGGCACTTTGTATAGAGAAGTATTGAAGAATTATTAATATTCTTGCCGTGTTAGAGGCTCGAACCCTAAGCTACTATCTCGCTGTCTAATTTGTTTACCATCTCTTAGAGACAGGTGCGTAAGCAGTTTTTGTCTCAATATGGCAAACGAACAAAACTGCCTTCACCATGAGCGAAGACCAAAAGCAGTTTGTTGATGCGTTCAAAGTTGCCATTGAGATAGAGCAGGACGCTGATGTCCTCTTAACTAATGATTACTTGTCCCTGCATTCTCCAAAGAAGCTTAGTCGCATGGGTTTGGCTGTGATCAATTTGTTGGTGGACAATGTGAAGACTGGCTTGGGAGGCAAGACCTTGTTAGAGTTGACAAGCGATCCTGCGCTATCATCCGGCGATGACCGTATCGAGATTGGGTCTCTCAGGGTAGGAGATATAGTAAAGTTAGATAGGATGGCCAGGGTCAAGGAACAAAAGCAGAGAGGCGCCTCGGAAACGCCCGACGAGTCGATAGACGGTGTGGTGATACGAGCTACCGCCAAAGAGATAACTATTTCCATTGACGAGGATAAAACGGAAGATAAGGTATTAAGCTTCTACAACAATACGTCAAGTGATAATACGAGGGTTTGGGTTGTCAAGGTTTCAAATTCTACAACCTATAAAAGAATGATTTCTTCCATGAACAAGTTGGGAGAGTTGGGAGATAGTCACTCAAACGATATTTTGCGGTTGTTATTGGGACTGGCAAAGTTCATTCTGCAGGTCAATAAGGCTGAGGGGATTGAGTATTTCAACCCCAGTCTCAATGAGTCGCAGCGCAAAGCTGTGGATTTTGCAATAAATGGCTCTAATATCAGTATTATACACGGTCCACCTGGTACAGGAAAAACTTATACTCTTATCGAAATTATCAAGCAATTGACGTTTCGTCATGGAGAAAGAGTATTGGTGTGTGGACCCTCCAACATTTCAGTTGACACGATATTGGAGCGTCTCTCTCCGGTTTTTATTGATGGAGAAAAGAATGGGGACAAGAAGCTGGTTAGACGTCAGAAAAAGTCTAATCTGGGTCCGACGCCTGACAAGTTGATTAGAATTGGTCATCCCGCTCGTCTTTTGGCGCAAAACTTGCGGCACTCGTTGGATGTGCTTTCAAAAACCAATTACCAAGGAACCAAAGGCGATGCCAAGTCTATATTGGGTGACATTGAACGCGAAATTGGAGATATTTTGGCCAAGGTGAAAAAGTGCAAACGCTATAGCGAGCGGCGGCAGCTCTGGGCAGAATTAAAAGAGCTCCGCAAGGAGCTCCGGATCCGAGAAAAGAAAATTGTTCTGGACCTCATTTGTCTGTCACGCGTGGTCTTGGCAACCCTTCATGGCGCTGGATCGCACGAGTTGACGTCAGTGTACAAAAACTCTGATGTAACTACCCTATTTGACACAATAATTATTGACGAAGTGGCACAGGCGCTTGAACCGCAATGCTGGATCCCACTCGTGGCCCACTTGGGGTTCAAGAGACTTATTCTTGCGGGAGACAATATGCAGCTCCCTCCTACAGTCAAGAGTCGCAATACGGTACTCGAAACAACACTATTTGACCGACTCTTGAAACTACATGGCGACGCTTTTAAGCAAGCGTTGGACACGCAGTACCGCCTGAATGAGGAGATAATGCGCTTTGCGTCCCAGGAGGTGTATGCGGGCCGCCTCTATCCCCACGAACTGGTGCGCGATATTGAGTTGGCAGATCTCGCAGGAGTCAAGGCGAATGAACACACTGCTGCAGTTTACGTATGGTACGACACACTGGGTGGAGAGTTTCAGGAGAGTGAAGGTGAGGCAGAGGGTCGCGGTTGTTTTGGAGCAGGTTCTGGCGCGGAAGGTTGCTCAATGTACAATTTACGCGAGGCCGAGGTGGCGGTGGATCATGCCCAAAAACTCTTACAGTCGGGTGTTCAGGCACTGGATATCGGCTTTATTGCTCCGTACAGCGCTCAGGTGGCTGTGATCAAGGCAGCTATCCGCGATGGGCCGCTTGCGGAAGCGGAGGTTTCTACGGTTGATGGCTTCCAGGGACGCGAAAAGCAGGTTATCATTATGACGTTGGTGCGGTCCAACGACAAGGGGCAGGTGGGGTTTCTCAAGGACAAGCGACGCCTAAATGTCGCAATGACGCGGGCCCAGCGTCAGTTTGTTGTTGTGGGCGACACAGACACCATGTCTCAAAGTAACGTCCCTTATTTGAAACACTGGTGTGATTTTAACTCATACACGGAGGACAGATTTGTCCTCCACTACCCTGAAGTATAACGTTAAATCCGTATATGGAAAAATTGAATACTGGCAGGGGCGTCGCTCGGTGTCTTCCTATGCCTATATGTTATAGGGGTTGTGAGACGGCTCGATATAGCCCGCTGCGATATACGCTTTGAGAAATTTTTGTAGGCAGTCCGAGGCGGCCTGGGTTTAGAGGCCTGAAACTGTTGAGGCTGTGCCGAATCAGCTGTTTTCTGGCCTCATTAAATTTTAATCTCTTTTGTCCCTAGACTGTCGCGTGTCTGTTGGCTGTCTCTTGTCAGTATCTTGCCGATTTCTTGCCAGTCTCTTGTCAGTCGCCTCTCTCCCGCTAGTTAGGTCTCTCGCCAGTCCTTGTCCCACATCGTGGCAAACCAGTTGCGTTCACGTGCCGTTTTGCTTCTTTGTAAGCAGCTTAGGCGACACGCGTTTCCAAAACAAACACGCAGCACAGGATTCCGGAACAATGCAGCGTCTGCGTGACAAAGAAAACGACGCAGGAGAATGCCCAAAGTGCAATCGCGCCTCTGACCTCCCGCGACCTTCTCTTGCGTCTTGGCTGGTCGTTTCGCCACGCTCCTGATAAAAAGGGCGCTGATCCCGCAACTCTGAGTTGACAGTACGACCGGCACACTCCTTTATCCGGCGCCTTGCTATGAGACTTTCCAGCCTTGCATTAATAGCGGTGGCCTCCTCGGCCTCTGCAGCCGTCATCACGCGCACTAACATCTTGACCACCACTGTGTATGAGCCCGCGCCCACCGTGAAGCCTGCTGTGTCAAAGGTTGGCTCGACTTCTTCATCTGGGGTTCCTGCTCCGGCTCCTCCTGCTGCTAAGCCCGTGCCAGTTGCAGCACCCGCTAATAGCTACACTCCTGCTAAGGCCTATACTCCTGTTGAGACCTACGCTCCTACTAAGACCTACCCAGCTGACACTCCTGTTGAAGCCTACAGTCCCAAGAATGCGTATGTACCTACTACACTTTCTACCGTTGCGTCTACGCCAAAGAAAGTTGCGCCTACGCCGGCCCAGTCGTACGAGAATAAGGCGGTTATTTCGAAGCCTGTCGCTCAGCCGAGCTCGTCGTCGGCTCCGCAGTCTCCTATTTCCGGTGTTGAGGATGCTGCCTTTGCTGCTGAGATGTTGTCACTCCACAATGCTAAGCGCGCGTTGCACGGCTCGCCGCCCATGAAGTGGGACAATGCTGCGTACCAGTATGCCCAAAATTATGCCAATCAGCACCAGTGCGGTACCGGATTGGTGCACTCGAACTCTAATGGTAAGTTTGGAGAGAATTTGGCACTTGCGTCATCTGGTGCTCAGTCGTTTAATCTCTGGTATGAGGAGGGCCAGACGTATAACTACCAGAGCAGTGTTTACAATCACTTTACACAGATTGTCTGGAAGGATTCTACTGGTCTTGGCTGTGCGTACAAGAAGTGTCCCGACAATATGTATGTGACTTGCAACTACAGTCCTCCCGGAAACGTGCTGGGACAGTTTCAGCGGAATGTTGTTCCGCCCAACTAATTGCATCACTTGCGCGTGTTTTCTTTTCTTGATGCGGAGCGTTTGTTAACCTAAGCGCGGCCGTGTTAGCTCTTTGGTGTGTATACCAACGCCCTACGTTGCAGATTTGTTGGTGCGGTACCTATAGGCTATATATTTTAAAAATGTGTCTGAGTATTTGATCCCTTGACTGTAAATCTGTCTCTCTTGGTTACCCCGCGGTAGATGGCCATCTCTCTCTACTCTTATTTCATCTACTCCTCGGGTAACTGCCCTCCCTCGCACCCCTCCCCCTAATCGGCTAATCTCTCCTGCCAAATGCTTACCCACGCCCGTTACGTCTATCTCACCGCCCTTTAAGTTATATTGATATTTCCGTAAAGGGGATGGTACCGAGCCGGTGACTGTCAGGCCTAGAACGCGCCGAGCATTGCGCCGAGCATACTGCCAAGCTGGCGAGCTCTCTATGACGGGATTCAATTAGCGAGCTGTCTATTTTAGGATTTGTGCATGCATTTTCGACCCTCTCAAGCTTATTTTTAAAGGGGCGACTTGAGAACTAAGGGCCAGGGTACACAACGAACAGGACACGTGATGAAACGCGTATTTTTGAAACAGTACACAAAAGGGTCTTCAATAAGGGGAATTGTTGTGCTTCCAAATTCTTAGATCGCGTTCTGGGACGAATGGTTTGTTTGTAGCCTATGCGAGCTAGCGTAGTCGTCAGGAGAGCAACGTGGCTTGGCCGGCAACAATAGATCCTAGCCGAGTGTTTCAGGTTGGGATGCGGTGCTATTTACTGACTAGTTTAGGATAACTCGTCACGAAATTTGACGCTCGCTTGAGCCACCCAAAACCGGGGTGAAACGTCAATACAATCTTTTTCCCTGTAGATCGGCTAAACGCCATTCTAGTGTCCAGCCTCTGTGTCACGGGTGATTAATTTAGAGTGACAGTTTCATTTCACGCCACATAGTCTGTTGTGCTTTGCTGGTTCCCAAGAAGGTTACCAAATGAGCTCCATCGCAGTTCACATATACGCCTCGCACGCAAAATTATCCCCCACATATTACTTATCTAATACCTGGTTACTTTCGACGACTTTGCTTGCGTACCTCATTCACTGATCTTTCACCGCGCATATTGTTGTTCCGTCCTCATGATTCGTCCCTGAAACTTATCTCATCTCCTTTCTTCCCATCACATATCTCATAACTTCTTATCCCTGGGAAAATCATCCTATCTCGTGCCATTCTTCCTAGGAATATCACCCCCATCTCGCACCATCTCATACCAAGCTCTTGCATTTCTTTTATCGGTACACTTAACCTACATAAACCCAGACTATTATAGTCCACTCTATCATGAATCTTAATCTATATTGATCGGTTCTTTGCGAACGGTGGCTGTCAACATAGCCGCTGCTCTTGTACAAACACAAACCAGTATAATTTACGTGTGCGTCTACTTACTCAATTGTTGAAAAAAGAATTACCTCCTATTTGGACTGCCTCCTTACAACCCGCCGCGCTCAGGACTCGGACTTTGCAAGCACTTTAACTTTACTCTCCCGCCCAACATTTAAACCACTTGGCCCTTCGCCGCTACGTACATTTGCGTTTTAAAAGATCCGGATGAATTGGACAGAACGTGCTAGAAGGACTGTATGGGAGAGTGGTATCGGATTGAGGACAAATAGGTAACATATTTTAACCTGCGGGTTTTATTTGCATGTTAAAATGAATCCAACAGCCAAGTGACACGTGACGAATAATTCAATACGTCAAATCTATACCACGGGAGAAGGGCGCGCTTTAACTTAGGTCAAGGCAATAGGGGAGTAGATTTTTAAGCTTCTCTTTTGCTTTTGATTGGCGCTTTAGTCTTTTCTGGCGAGCGATATTAAGCAACCGTGCTGGGGATACCGCTTTGAACTTCTGCGCTATCGCACGATGAGCGGCTCTGCGCCTTTTGGAGCAGGTGATAGCGATCTGGAAATGGCCACCTTTGAAGAACTGACAGAAGTTTTAGGAGAAGGTGAGGAGGAATATAATCAGGGATTAGTTGGCGGAGGAAGCACTGGTGGCACCCCTCTGGGCTCAAAGCAAAAACGTACTAATATGGCCTGCATCAGATGCCGCATGAGGCACATCCGGTGTCCCGGCGGGAAGCCCTGCAAGAAGTGCACGTTGGCCAAACACAAATGTGAGTACGTTGTGGGTGATAAAAAGATTGTTGTATCTTTGAAGTACTTGTCCAAGCTCCACGATGACATTGCTCGCCTAAAGAAAGATAACGCCAGTCTACGCAACTCTTTAAAAGAGGAAGAGACGAAGCGAAGCACTCCAAACTCAGAGCACTTTTCACAACCGCCTCGTCAAAGTACTTTTATTAGCAATATTCGGTCTACGGCGCCGGCACCGCAGAATTTGCATCCTATTCCTGAAGCCTCTAGTCCCCTGGTAGGATCTTCTAATCACTTTTCTCATCATAATGAGATAATAAGGCCTTCATTGGATAAACACGGTCGCTTAATTCGCTCCCGAACAGGAGAGAAGTTGTATGTTGGCTCGTCCCTGATGACCCTCTTTGGTTTAGAAATCCAAAATATGGTACCGTCGAATGTCACAAACTCAACTACGCCGTCACCTTCTTCTCAGACCGCTAATTCTTCTGAGAGCAATGTCCCTTCATTACCAATAGATTCAAATTACCATCAAAAGCGTGAAATACAGGTGCTTGAAAAAGAAGGTAATGCTTACAAGATTATTTTAGCAAAGACTAATACAAGGCCAGGATTATCAATGAATTTCACATTGCCGTCTTATTCATATGCGATGCTTCTTGTTGATACGTTTATCAATTATAATGATGGGTGCTTTTACTTTTTTAACGAGGGCTTAGTGAAGAGATTTTTGACAAATTTATACTCGGGTAAAACGGAGGATAGCAAACGCATTTTAAAACGCAACATAACGCTGAATCGTGAGCACTCTCTCGATGAAAACTCTATTAAGAAGGATATGGACGATGATACAATTCTCGAAACTGTTTGGTTTTGTAAAATATTGTTAATCTTTGCAATTGGAGAAATGTATCTAGGTACAGAGTCGGATCTTCATATTAAAAGTCTGAAGACTGCGGCCACTGAAAAGATTACTTCTGAGTCAAAACGTGCTAAAGGCTCAGGAAAACCTAGAAAAGAGAAGAAAACCACCTTACCTGGTGCTGGATTCTTTTACCAAGCTTCAGAATTATTTACAGGCTTATTTGCGTCTGGTGCAATTGATAATATTACTAAGGATGGAGGGGTTGAGGTTATGTTATTGTATGCATTCTACTTGCAAGTTGCTGACTGTACAATAGCTTCGTACTTTTACTTCGGTTTGGCGCTCAGGTCCACATTGATTTTGGGGTGGCACGTAGATGCAGAGAAGACAACACTCAATCGATACGAATTGGAGCATAGAAGAAGAATTTGGTGGACTGTGTACATGTATGAAAGAATGCTTTCATCAAAGGCGGGCTTACCGTTGAGTTTTGCTGACGATAGTGTTTCGACGGAATTACCATCGGATTTTAAGGCTGATCTCGACGATTTTCCCAGGAATGATGATGATGTTAGAGGATACTATATTTTCCCATCAGCAGAGTACATTAACAACTGTGTCACTATCACCCAAATAAATGCGATAATTTTATCGTCGTTGTATACGAAGCAACCAACTGTGAATATATTACCGGTGGTCTCTGATTTGGTCCACAAGTTAATGACATGGAAGCGGTCTCTACCGGAATTTCTAAGAGTCGACTTTTCAGCTGGGGAATTGAAGGTTTCAAGATTAATTGTAAACCTCATGACTGAGTATTTCCAGGGAATGAACTTGGCGGTTCGTCCCTTGCTCTTTCATTTTGCTACAAAGAAATTGAAGGAATTGCAAGGTGGAAGCAACGTTAGCAAGTATGTCGATTTGACAAAGTTTTCAAAAAATGTGTTGACGTTACTCAATGCTTCGTACCAAGCCTCTGTTAATACTGTAAAGGCTATTTGGGCACTTCTACCGGAAAATATGGTGGCTTTATTTGGATGGATGGATAGAGAATACTTGTTCACGTCAGCATCAACTTTAATCTTGTTCAATGCATCCTTTGGTATTCATGATGCCACAAAAAGTCATTTGGATCATGCCTTAACAATATTCACAAAAATGAAACGTCTTGGTAACTACCCAGCAGCTGTTCGTAGGGCTCAGCTTTTAAAATTGATTGAGGTTTTGGATTTTAATGGAATTATGAATGATTTGCTTGTCAAGCACGATGATGAGTACAGGAAGGCCCAAGCAGCTACTCTGGTAGTTCCGGAGCAAAATAATGGCGAAACTCATATTGATCATGAAGTAAATAGTGGTATATCACTGCTGCATCCTGATATCAACCCCCTTGGCCTTCCATTGACCAATTCTGACCTCGATTTCTTGAAATTATCAGGGCAAACCATTTATGAACTGCAAACAGATGATTTTGTTCGATCCAATTCTGTTTCAGGAGATCCGATCAGTACAGGACAGGTTTTTACTAACCCCGACTTGGCCGGAATTGAAGGATTAACATATTTAGATGAAGAACAGAGATTGTGGAACGAAATCACACAAGATGCGGTCTGGTTAAACGTACCTGGTGGAGTTCTGAACGATGTATCCAAGTCTTTCCCACTGACTGACCATGAGAATGATTCATCGACTTTGCCTCACAACTTTAGCACTCACTCGATGGCTGATGTTTATATGGAGCACATTCACCATAGCCTCAATCATGGAAATAATTCATTTGAAAATTTTACTTTCCTGGGAAATACGCCTGGAAATGGAGGCTATAGTGAAATCATTAATCATGAATTTCAGGATTAGTGGTTTAAAGTATTAATAATTTGGTGTGTAAGAAGTGTATCTTGTTTCTAAACTATAATCAGTGACTGTCCTTTTTAAATGATCTACAATTTCTAGTAATTCAGTTTGTTGTGTGCATTCTATAAGATTCATTTGATATGCATCAAATTTATAACCAATTGTACCGTGTTAATAAGTTTGAAGAGTGTTCAAAGCCAAGTTGGTTTGATTAATGGTAAATAATTAAAACTGGATTTTCTTTCATTTTTGAAGAATTCATAGACTTCTGAAAACTTATAATAACGTTGATACTTAGTTGCTAATGTCATTCAAACCAAGTAACGGTCAGAAGCGACAGCATGCTATCACCAATAAACCATTTCTAGCAAAATTAGTTGCTTAGAAGTTAGGACCAGGATATTATAGTCTTTTTACCGGTTGCGGTTTGGATTTTCTTAAAAAATTTCGTTAAATCACCTGAGGGCAAACTGCTGCGTTAGTCTTTACCTTACTAGAGACAATTATAGTTTCTGAATGACCAGGATATATGTGTATTTTTCCAGTGTAACTAATTACAATGTGTTATTGCATAGGGTATGAAACTGAACAACAACAGGTCTGAAGAAATGTGTTACAGTTGTAAGACGAGCCAGGCATATCCACAGATTTTATGTACATTTTCTTGCCATAGAGCGGATCATCGCGATGAGAGCAGCTAAGAATTATCCGCGTGACGATACGAGAGATGATCGCGAAAGTTAAATCTTTGTGAATGAAAGCTTACAAAGAGTAGTATGGAAACTGATAAAACAAGAGTGAGACTTCGACGCTATGCAAAGTAAAACTTCCAATAATTATCTGGATTATCTTCTTCCCTTTATCTTTTAAAACATTCGTTTATGATATCACGAAAAAAGAGGACAGATTGATAGGAGCAACCTTGAGGAATAACCGAAATAAAGAAGATAATAGAATGTAGGATACACTGGATTGAAGAGTTGAACGGAGTTACAGTTTCTGTTCCTTCTGCAAACCAATGCACGGTATTACTAATGATGGCGTTTAATGCGGCAACTCTTGCCCTGCTGGAAAGATGTTTTTTCAAGTAATCTTCGGATATCAGGTAATCAGTGAGGGGACACTTTCGAAACAGAAATCACTGAGTGAGGATATTTCAGTGTATCCTTGATAGTCTAGCTCAAATCATTAAGGGGGTTTACGGGTAGAAGTTTTTTGTCCCACTTTTTGACATAATGAGTTGATACCTTTCCGACTACGTTGATTAATAGGCTATTTTCATGAAGCGAAGGTGGTTCAATTAGAGAGATTGTTTGTGTGCGATGAATGCACAATCGGGGGTGTTTAATACTGATGGTAGAGGAGTAATAGATTCGTGAAGTCAATTGCTTTGAGCCAGGAACAACAAGGAGACGACAGGATAGATGAATCGCAAACGTCGAGGAGAAATCGAGGAGAAATTTATGTAAGGCATGTGATAGAATTATATCTTTTGATTCATCAAGCATTCAGCAACATGATAAATGCCAATAGCTTTGTCCTCGATATTTTCTGGATACGGCTCGATAATTGTCCGTTTTTCACCCTGCATAAAAATATGATCCACAATTTGCCTGTGAACGAGTAACGTCATGAGGATTATTTCTCTACTGGAAAGATGTTTTTTCGGCTGCGGGAAGGCGATGTTCATGAGTACGGATCCAATTAAGCCCTGGATATACTGTTTTTGTACTGTTCCAAAGGGAATAAGGGATAATGAAATATAATCACAGGCAAAGTAAAAATGAAATATGGCACTTGCAATTTGAGGGGGAATGTCTATGCTTGAAAGGGGTGTAGGTTAGGTATGGCGGGTTTGTCATTCCCTCGAAAAAATTTGCAAGCAGAAATGAACAAATTCTTAGCATCCATGGATAGGCGTCTCTGCGAGTTATCTGCATCTCATAAATTACTCAACTCCTTTTACAAAACCTTGGTTGGTATTGGATGCTTAACCAATATTTTTCATTCTCATTGCAACAAAGAGGATGAAATCAGCTAATCTCACCTTCTCTTAGATTGATAAAGATGCATTTGATCTACTGTTATTCAATTAAACGAGGATCGCCAAATTCTTTTTGACAATGCGGAATCGGATTAGTCGAATGCTCGTCGACAATTGCTGTTGAAGTAAATGAGGGTGAAACTTGACATGTGAGTTCAAAGGTATCTTCACAATGGGCTTACAAAGTATTTTCAGAGAGTAGCTAACGGACTACGAATTTTCAAGGAGTGTCATTCTCAAATTTGAAAAGAATACGCGAGGAATTTATAGCTGAGAGTGATAAGAAGATTTTTCTTAACTACCAAAACTGAGATAGAGAGCTCATTGGTTATTACTCGATGCTTAATTGTTTTAGGGGAGTATCTAAGAGAATAGAGGGAAATGATTACTTGCGATACGTTTTTACTAACCGATTTATATTTGAAGCCAAAGGCGTGATTCAATGTTGCATGAATATTATTGGGATAGGGAGTAAAGCACCGATTGGGTTGGTTACGTCTGATCACAGGATAAGGTTTAAAATTATTAAGCCAGCAACCTCAGCCTTGAAAGTTGTGGACCGAATCGATATAAATTTCATCAGTGCCCTCCATAGATTAGTGACAGTGTTATGACATGTTAGCACACGCAAATTTTATAAGAGAGATGTTGATTTTCTTATTTTTAAGCATCGCAAGTGCAATAAAGATAACTAGGGACACGGATTCTAGAGCATCTTTTATTCCGTTCAGCGAAGTAACGGTGTATCCTAGGGTAACTTGGTCCATGATTGATAACCATGAGAACATTATAAGGGGAGGTCTCAAAGTTTATCCCCGAGGAAAGTTCATACTGAGACATTTCCTGATTCCAGCATTGGACATAGTAAACAAGGATGGGGATTGGGATATTAGAAACTATGGAACAATATCCTTTGATTCCCTAGAAGTGGAGCAGTCAAAAGCTGCCATTTTCGGTAAGACTTTTGAAAATACTGGACTCGTTTACATTGGTGTTGGACGTATAATACTACTCTCTGAAATTAGCCCCTTAGAATTGATTAACACAGGGCAAATTTCTTTCTATGCTAATCAGGTCACAAGGTTTGCTTCTATTCTTGGCAAAATGGACCTGATGATTTATAATGATGGATCTGTTTGTATTTCTAATCATTTCCTTAAAGTAAGTGGTAAAGTCCAGGGACGGGGATGTATTGTTGTGAACGAGGACCTGGCGTTATGGATTTCACGAGGCACTCCCGTGGATTCAAGAATCTTGATTAGTCTCAAGAGCCTGAATTCACATATTATTGTTGAAAGCCCCCAATCGCCTTATGTTACAATTGCAGGCTGGGGACATGGAGGAAATGGGATTGGGATAAATCAGCCAATGAAGAGACTCCTGTATGGCTATGAAACTGGGATCTTGTCAATTTTGGCAGAAGACGGTTCAATTTTCAAATTTAAAATTGGCTTAGGCTATAATCCCAATTTGATGATATCTGACGTCTTTTTAACATCACCGGATGGCATCCATGTAAAAGAGAAGTGGAGTAAACTTATTTATCATGGAGAAATGCCTTCGGAAAGTAACCCCGACCGATGTGGAAGTTGTGGCACACCCATTTATCGAGATGAACCAATTTCGAAGACACAGAAAACAACTACGGTTTCAATTGGTCCCAATGAAGAAAAAAAAACAATAGAGAAAGTTGTTAAAGTAGCCATTAATGGAGAGGGACACTGGACAACGGATACCTTAGCACGTGAAATCTATCCAACTTCAACAACTTATACATCCGTTTACGATACATCTGATCTGAAGGGTTTCGTTCGAAAAACCAAAATAATTGAAGTAGCGACTAATGAAGCAGGTAAATGGACAACACGCACTAAAGACTTACCCGTGGCGACCACACCTCCAGTTTTGTCAAGTAATCAAAATCCTCCCAAATCCGATAATGGTAATAAACCACAAAAAAACCCGAAGCACGGCAAAGAAGGAATGCAAAACACTGGAATATTAATAGATACCAAAAATAAAACACCGACATCACAAACTGGGGATAAAAAAGTTGAAGGATTCAATGCAAATACGCCGTCACCTACGAAAAAGAAAATCAAGCCAGTTGTGAATCACAATGATGGAGATCATACAGTGAAAACGGCAAAAATCGATGCAGGTCTTACGGGGGCCACAGCAGATGAAAAGATTAAAGATGGTTTAAGAAAAATACTCGACCTGTTCAGAGATAAAGAAATAAAGGATCTCAAGAGCAGTGGTCGGTTAGAAATACCACAGAATAAACCGCCACCAAAGACCAGTAATACCAGGACAGGCAGTGATTCAAGGAAACCAGGGCCAAAGACCGGTAATACCGTGACAGGCAGTGATTCAATGAAACCAGGGCCAAAGACCGGTAATACCGTGACAGGCAGTGATCCTGGCCAGTCAGGACCAAATGGCGACAGTGGAGGTACGAGAGGGTCAGGTGTAACACCCGGTGTAACCAGGGTCTTGAACAGCCTAGATGGGTCAAGTAGGGTACTTATTCCACCTGTGAAGGTAG
>JAKUBP010000074.1:0-15530 GCA_030566955.1 [Candida] anutae | reverse complement strand
GTGATGGGTGATGGGTGATGGGTGATGGGTGATGGGTGATGGGTGATGGGTGATGGGTGATGGGTGATGGGTGATGGGTGATGGGTGATGGGTGATGGGTGATGGGTGATGGGTGATGGGTGATGGGTGATGGGTGATGGGTGATGGGTGATGGGTGATAATGATCTGGCGATTCTACCACAATTAGTGACCGAGCATCGGTTACATCGGTTGCACGGTCTTGACGGTTAGAGTGTCAAGCCCTCGGTCCTGAGACCTCAGCCACTGATTATCGCCACTGCTCGTCACTCGTCACTCCGTTCGGCTCTCCTCGCCACTCCGTTCGGCTCCTCGCCACTCCGTTCGGCTCTCCTCGCCACCCGTCCTACCGTTCGCCTGATCTCGCCTTCTACTGACCGTGACATCATAACGACTCATCCTGACCATGGCTTTCCACCTTTTCACCTTCTTTCTATGACTTTCCACCTTCTTTCTATGACTCTCCACCATCTTTCTATGACTCTCCACCATCTTTCTATGACTCTCCACCATCTTTCTATGACTCTCCACCATCTTTCTATGACTTTCCACCTTTTCCACCTTTTCCACCTTCTTTCTATGACTTTCCATCTTCTTTCTGACTGTCACGTAGACCATGTCCTATCTTTCTGACTGTCTACATACTATCTGACAATCGACCTCTGACTATCTAACTCTGACTTCTCTACTCTCTGTGTCTGTCCCTGACGATCTACCATCCTTCTGACGATCTACCATCCTTCTGACGATCTACCATCTTTCTGACGATCTACCATCTTTCTGACGATCTACCATCTTTCTGACTATCTTTCTGACTATCTTTCTGACTATCTTTCTGACTATCTTTCTGACTATCTTTCTGACTACACCTATACTCATGACCTCTCCTGACTCTCCCACCTCTCCCACCTCTCCCAACTCTCATACTACTCCCCTCACCTTTGCATCCTGCCTCTCCTGCCATACCGTCTTGCCGCTACAGCTGCACACCTGCTTGTCATTCTCCCACACCCCCGCCAGCCGCGCCACCACGCCCACCAAGTCGTCCCGCGCTACAGCACCGTCAGCCAGCGCCAGCACCGCCACGCTCCGCCCAATAAGGTCCCAGAGCGCAACGTCCGCGCCAAGAAAGGCCTGGCCCTGGCCGGTGCTGTCCACCTCCACCAGCCCCAACCGGCGGTACGACGCGCCCGTGGACTCGGCGCCGCGCGAGATGTCGCCGCTAGCGCGCACGCTCGGGTAGTAGGTGCCGGGCAGCACGCCGCTAAGCGTCACGTCAAAGTAGACCCGGCTCGCGGACGCCTTCACGATCCGCGCCAATCCCTTGACGGGGCTGGCGCCGCCAGCAAACGACTCCAAGATGCACACCGCCGCCAGGTCAGGCGCGCCGGTCCCGCGCACGATGGCGTCCCGGCCGGTGCCCTGGATCGCGCGCGCTATCGCGCTCGGGGGCGCCACCCCCAGCGTGCGCACACGCTGGGCGGCGAGGTCAACGTCAAACAGCTCAATGCCGGGCACAGCGCCGAGCGCCGACGAGACGCTCTGGACGCAGGCGTCGCATTTGAGCGGGGTGGCGAATACAATGTCGAAGCTGTCCATGCTAATTTGTTAGTTGTTGGAAAGACGACAAGAATATCAAAGACTGTCAAGGGAAGACTATCAAGAGGGAAGACTATCAAGAAAGAAGAAAGAAGAGAGAAGAGAGAAGAGTAGAGAGAAGGGAAGGGAAGACTATCTGTAGTGAAGAGTAGAGAACAGTAGGGAAGAGGAGAGTAGAGAACAGTAGGGAAGAGTAGAGAACAGTAGGGAAGAGGAGAGAACATTAGAGAATTGTAGAGAACTGTAGAGTAGGAGAAGACTTCAAGGGAGAAGTGTAGTATAGACTAGTGGCGTAGAAGATAGCAAAGTAGAAGGTAGTAGTAAAGAAGAGAAGAGAAGAGTAATAGTACTAGAGAGATTAGTAGAGTAGAAGATATCAGAGTAGAAGGTAATAGTAGAGTGAAGATAGTAGAGTATTGGAGAGAAGAGAAGAGAAGAAGGCAGTACAGTTGGAAGGGTGAGAAAGAGTAAGTTGATAACTTGACAACTTGAGAGTAACACGAAGAGTAAGAGGGAGTGAGTAATAGTAAGAGGGAGTGAGTAATAGTAAGAGGGAGTGAGTAATAGTAAGAGGGAGTGAGTAATAGTAAGAGGGAGTGAGTAATAGTAAGAGGGAGTGAGTAATAGTAAGAGGGAGTGAGTAATAGTAAGAGGGAGTGAGTAATAGTAAGAGGGAGTGAGTAATAGTAAGAGGGAGTGAGTAATAGTAAGAGAGAATGAGTAATAGTAAGAGAGAGTAAGAGAGAGTAAGAGAGAATGAGTAATAGTAAGAGAGAGTAAGAGAGAGTAAGAGAGAATGAGTAATAGTAAGAGAGAGTAAGAGAGAGTAAGAGAGAATGAGTAATAGTAAGAGAGAGTAAGAGAGAGTAAGAGAGAATGAGTAATAGTAAGAGAGAGTAAGAGAGAGTAAGAGAGAATGAGTAATAGTAAGAGAGAGTAAGTAATAGTGATAGTAGAGTAAGTAATAGTAAGAGTAATAATACAAGAGTAGAATTAATTAATAGTTAAGCAATAGTCATAGAAAGTAATAGCAAGAGTAAGTAAGAGTAGTAATACTAGAATACCAGATCACTACACCTCCTGATTGTTCATTAATACTTTAATAATACATAAACCAAGACGTCTAAATCTTCAAGCTGCTAATTCTGCGGCGTCCGGCGCCTTCGCCGCCCAACTTGGTGCACACCCACGTCAGGGCATACATGTTGATACGGTCAATGGACTCGCCGGTACGGCGCACCGCCGCAGGCTCGCACCTAAAGCCCAACTTTTCAAAGGTTGCAATGTACCACGGCTCCACCGAGGCGGAGCGCAACATGACGCGGCCGCCGGGACACAAGCTCAGCTTGAGCGCCTCAATCTCCTGCGCAGCGTCCTCGCCGCGCGGATCAAACCAGTCCATGTGGTCCATGATAATTGCAATGGTGAGCAGCTCCAGCTTGAGACGCGCAAACACGTCATTGAGGGTGTCTGTGTGCACACGAATCTTGTCCAAGGGGCTCGACTCCTTCAGCAGGAGCCGGCGAAAGCCCTTGAGGGTGAGGTAGTCGGGACAGTTGTCGTAGGCGTACTGGCCGCGCAAGCACAAGTGGTAAAAGTAGTTGTCGCGCGATATGAGCGAGCGCGAGATGACGGGCTCCAAGGTATCAATCACATACTGCAACACCAGGTTGCCCATCATCGCCGCCTGGTTGGCGGGCACGCCGAGCGCCTTCCAGAGGAAGATCGGGTTGCCCACCATGAGCGTCAGCACCACCGGGTTGAGCAACGCGGGCCGTAAGTGCTTGAACCAGATGTCCTTTTGCTGCTCCATCGTCAGGCACTTGCAGAGCGCTTGCACATGCTTGGACACGCCAAACACGGCAAAGATGGCGCGCGCGAGACGGAGCGCCCACCGGGTCAGGCCGGTGTCGTAGAAACCGCGCTTGCTAAACGCTGCCGGTCCGCGCTGCATCCAGTACTGGAATGCGTCCGACAGCATGTGCGGCGCCAACTTGTCGAGCAAGAGGCCCTGAAAGTTGGCAATCTTGCCTTCGCCAAACATCAGCCAGACCTTGTCGTGGCCCAAGGCGCGGATGCTCGCCAACTTGAGCTCCAAGAGGTGGCCCTGGCACGGGTTCAAGTCGACCGCGTGGATGCGGTGCGGCGGGCTGGGGAGCAGCGCATACGAGAGGATATTATCGCCCGCCAGGGTGATGGCCAAGACGGTGTCCTTCAGGGTAAAGTTGAGGATCTCGTGGTCCTCGCGGGGATCCTCCCACGTAAACGCGTAAATGTACTGGTTGCGGAACTGGTGGTGCAACGGGTTCTGCTCGTCATAGTAGACGCGCCAAATCTCGCGCTGGTAGTACACCAGGGGAAAGGGGAGGTTCTTTTGGTAGTTGCGCAATGCAATCTCGTGGCCTTTGCTGATGGGAACGTCGCCCTGTGCCTGTGCTGGCGCAGCCAGCACAGTCACAGACAGAGCAGGCGCAAGGTACGGCGACTCCGTCGCCAAACAGTTGATCCTGTGCACGAGCTGCGTGCTCCGGCGCTTATCGCATCCAATCCAGATGTAGTATGGAATACGGCCCAAACGCTTATTGTACGTGTTGAGCAGCTTCACGGTACCAAACTTGTACTCGAGGTAGTTGCGGCGCGCCAGGTCCAAGAATACCCTGTCGGCCTCAAACCAGATACGCCAAAAGTTGCGAAGGACCCACGGAACATGGCGCTGCAGCGACCCGCCCAACGTGCTCTGGCGGCCCATCCCCGTGTCCTCCAGCTGCACGCCAAAGTCAACGCACGCAACAATGCCGGTAGGCTTGAGCTTTGTCACCGCATTGTCCACCGCCGCGTTAAACGTGGGGATCATCAGCAAGGAGTACGAAAAGGTGATGAGGTCCGCCTGATCGTGCCCAATGGCAAAGTCGCACGCGTCCGCCACCACAACGTGCACGTTCGTCCAGCCCATGCGCGCGCAACGCGCGCGCGCCACCTCGCAGAGCGAGGGCGACAAGTCGACGAGGTACACCGCCGCAAACAGCGCAATGGGCGCCAACTTGTCCATGTACTCCAAGTTCAGGCCGGTGCCCCCGCCAATATCGATCCACACCAACCCGCGCTTCGCGGGAAGGTGCAGAAGCGCGAGGCGCAAGCACTCCTCGCGGCCACGCAAGAGGTGGCGCCGCGTCTTGTCGTAGATGTGCGCCTGGCTCTGGTAAAAGAGCTCGAGGGCGTGCTGCTGGCCCTCCCCAGAGCGCAGCGGCATAAACGGCTTGACAAAGCACGCCCACGCAAATTGCAACACCGAGGCCGCCAGGCGCACAAACGCGGGCGAGAGCAACCACAACGTCGCCAACACCGCCGCGACCGCCGCGGCCGAGAGGCCGGCGGCGGTCGCGTAGGTGTGCAAGCTATCAACAATCATTTCGCAGCCAAAGAGTGAAGTAGATCAAGGACCAGAAAGTCACGACCAGAAAGTCTAGGACCAAAAAGATCAGAAGGACCAGAGGATCAGAAGAGTCAACGAACTGAGACCACTGAGACTAGCACTGAGCAGAGGCCCGGAAGAGGCCCTTTATACGCGTCGTGGTAATCTCTGGCAAAAGGTCGTGCGTATGGCGAGCACGTTGTCTTTGTAGCAACGTGCTTCACCACGTTGCCTCATGTGACCGGCGCGTCGCGTCTTGATCCTGGCCGACTCCTCGGCCCTGGAGGCGTCCGTCTGGCTTTGTCTGGCTGGCAATCGTAGTCTGAGTCGGTCTGGCTGGTCTGAGTAGGTTGAGTTCCCTTAACCTTAAGGGGTATTTGGGGGTGTTTGGGACCCACGTGTGCCAGCACGGGGCTCGCGGACGACTGGCGGTCCACGGACCACGGTCCACGGTCCACGGACGAGACGAGAGATTGCTGGCATTGCCGGTTGCGACACTCGTGGATTGTCTGGGCCCTGATTGTCCGTGTATTTAATGGGCGGTGCCCGGCTATGTAGGCCTCTCAGGTGGGTGTTGGTAAACAGGAGAGGAGGAGAGGAGGAGAGAAGGAGAGGAGGAGAGGAGGAGAGGAGAGGAGAGGGAGGCGAACAAGAGGAGGAGAGGAGAGGAGGAAGAGAGGGTGGATGTAGATGTTACGGAAGTTATGAAGTAGGAAGGTAGACCCTCCTATCCCCGATTCCTATCCTATCCTCCTCCTATTCTCCCATCTTATCCTCGTCCCTACTCCCTAAACCTATCAATCTCCTCCTGCAGCTCGTCCTCCAAGCGGCGGAGCAAGTAGTCCACCTCAACCACCTTGGTCAAGTGTATGAGGTGGCGGTACACCTGCGCCACAATGTCCGGCAGCACCTTGCTCTGGTTGCGCTGCGTGTACTTGAGGCCCGGCTCCGTCCCGTACTGCGCCGTCTTCTGCTGCAAGCGCGCGACGACCATGTCCTCGACGGCGGAGTTGGTGATGCTGCGCTCGATGGCGGCGGCATCGCCCTTTAGTATGAGGGGCACGTAGAGGCCCTTGTCGCTCTGGTACTTGCTCTCCGCGACAAACTTGCCAAAGTGGACGCGCCGCGAGATGGCCTGCAAGCAGTCGATGTCCGACACCGACACCAGCCCGAGCGTGTCGTTCTGGTCGCCCGGCCCGCAGCTGATGGCGGGCGCAATGGTGGCGACATAGTACGCCTTGATCTGCGCATTGACGCTCACCTCGTCCAGGTACGCCGCGAGGATCTTGGGGTAGTCGATGCGCGGCAAGAGCGGCGCGCGGAGCGACGCTGGGAAGAACGGGACCTCGTCGGGCGCGGTGTAGCGGCGGAGTTGCAGCTGCAACTCCTCCATCAGGCGGAGGTGCCAGTCCAAAAACGAGCCCTCAAAGCCGGGCGTGTCGAAGCGACCAGGCTCGTACACCAGCGGCAGGTGCGTGTACTGCAGGCGCTCGATCAAGGCGAAGACGATGGTGTCCTCCATGCGCTGCAACGCCAGGCGGATGTTGTTGAGGTCGAGCACGGTTGACGGTTTCATAAAGTTCATAGTGAGTGAGGTATTGGGTAGATGGAGATGTAGATGGTGGACGGTGCTAGGATGGTAGATGGTAGACAGTGCTGGGATGGTAGACAGTGCTGGGATGCTGGGATGCTGGAACAGTGTAGGCCAGAACAGTGTAGGACGCTAGGACGCTAGAATGAGGACTAGTATGATGTCGATGAATTTTTCAGTGATTGATGGGCGATCGTTGAGTGGCGGATTGCGGGCGGTTGCGTGGGAGTACGAGTGTGAGAGTGTGCTGGCTGGATCCGTCTGGCGCGTGGCTTTCGAATGGTATAAGTATCGCCGTTTCACCTTGATCCGTTGACCTTCATCTCATCATCCATTCATCATTGACCAGTGGACTTATCCTCCTCCATCTTCCATCATCTTCCATGGTCTTGATCATTGGTCTTGATCATTGGTCTTCATCATTGGTCTTGATCATTGCTTTCATCTCTTAATCTATTCATTTATTCATTGATCTATTCATTTATTCATTGATCTATTCATTTATTCATTGATCTATTCATTATCTACCTATTCATTAATCAATTGATCAGTTCATCTACTGATCAGTTCATCTACTGATCAGTTCATCTACTGATCAGTTCATCTACTGATCAGTTCATCTACTGATCAGTTCATCTACTGATCCTCCTTCCTACTCTTCACATAGTCTTTAAATCCAACTTGTATTGATTTCTTCACATACTTTCTCATACTCACTACTCTCTCCCCTCTCCCTCCGCCTCCCCCTCCCCCGCCTCCTCCGCCTCCCTATCCCACTTGGCTACCCGCTTCTGCGCATACGCCGTGATCAACTTCCCGTCACTCCCGCTCTCCATACTCCCGCTCTCCATACTCCCGCTCTCCATGCTCCCCCTCCGCGTCACCAAGAACCGCTCCAAGTGCGCAACCAGGCTGTCGTCCCGCCGCAGCGCCTCGAGGTTGCGCAAGCTCTGGGCGTGTGCCTGCCGGAGCAACTGTGTCCGCCGCGAGCTCTCGTCAAACGCTGCGTTCAACTGGAGCATGCACACGAGGCCAGCCACTACAAGCACGCCCGCAAGAATCTTGTACCGGTTCCGCTCGAGCTCCTCCTGCGTGGGCGGCGCCCGCTTGTACCGCATCCTGTAGTAGTCCTCCCACGTTCCCGCCCGCCAAAAGGCCTCGTTCTGGTCAAAGGTGTAGCGGTGCGCGTTGCTGCGCCGGAAGGCGCGAAAGGAGTCCTGGTGCATCCACTCCTGCTGGCGCGGGTACGGCCGGGCGTGCTCGTTCCAGCTGGCGCCGGTGGCGGTGGATCGCTGGTACGCGGCCCGCCGCCGCGGGTCGCGTAGCACCCCGTACGCCAGCTGGACCGCGAGGAAGCGCTCGCGCTTGCGCTCTGCCAGGAGCTCGCGGCCAGCGCTGTCGAGCACCTGGCGCTGCGCGCTCACGTCGGGGTGGTACAACTTGACGTAGCACTGGTACGTCCTCTTGAGGCGGTCGCGCATCTCGCGCGTGGACACGGTCGCGTCGGCGCTGGTCAAGCCAAAGATGGCGTCTGGGGACGGGTGTGGGGTCAGTGGCCAGGGATGGAGGCCCATTGACTGGTGGGCGTCGCCGCCGCCGCCGCCGGCGGTGGCGTAGCGCCGGAGCGAGCGCAATACCCGTGAAGCAAACATGGCGGTTGTGATTGGGGTAGGATCACGATCACGGATTAGTTTAAGGTGGAATTGGGGGTTGGATAGAGTAGAGTAGGGAGAGGAGTGGAGAGGAGAGGAGAGGAGTGGGGTGGAGTGGAGAGTAGACTAGATTATGGAGGCACGAAAGGATTAAGGAAAGATTGGCAGGATTAGTGATGGGTTGGTGGAATGCATTGAGTGGCGATTGATTGAGTGTATTGATAGAATGTATTGATCAAGTATTGAATGATGGAATGAATGGGAATTACGTGGTTGATGATTGTATGATTGAGGAATGGAAGGTTGCGAGATGTGATGATTGTGAGATGTGATTGTGAGATGTGATTGTGAGATGTGATTGTGAGATGCGATTGTGAGATGCGATTGTGAGATGTGATGATTGTATGATGTGATGATTGTATGATATGATGATTGTATGATGTGATGATTCTATTGATCTAATTCTCTCTAATGATTCGAGGATTGACTTACTGGACTAATCTTGGAGTACAAGACCTTCTTAATCTGGTCTGGGGATGGTCTGGTTGTTTGGAGAAGGGTCTGTAGCGTTTGTGGTTCTATCGATGTTGGTGTCTCCGTCTCGGCTTTCTGTCTCCACGCTTCGTCTCGGCTTTCTGTCTCCACGCTTCGTCTCGGCTTTCTGTCTCCACGCTTCGTCTCGGCTTTCTGTCTCCACGCTTCGCCTCGGCTTTCTGTCTACGCCATCGACATCAACACACTCTTATCCACCACAAACCGATTCCAATCATTCACCCCCGTCTTTCCCCTGCTCGCATTCTGCCCAAAACTATTATCGTCCAGACCAGCCATATCCCGCCGCTCCCAAATCTTCATTGCAAGCAAACGCGTCTTGTTGACATTGCCCAACGTGTTCTCCTCCAACTTTGCCAAAATCTGTAGCGCCAGGTACCGAAGCGCTTCGCACTCGGCGTCGAGACTGTCAATCTCCACCGCCGCAATAAACACGGGCCATATAAGCGTCAGGTGCCACTTGAGGCTGCTGTGCAACACCATCGTCTCCATAATGCGAAGAATGAGCTTGGTGCGGTGCCGGATGGTGGGGTCGGAGGGCAGCATGTCCAAGAGGCAGCAGTCGAGGTAGATCAGCACTGCAACGCGCTTGAGCTCGCACGATATGAGGAAGCACACGTTTTGGTTAGACATCGACGTCACGAGGGACAGCGGAGCTCCTGGCGATGTAGACGTAGATGTAGCCGTCCCAGGCGAAGTTCCTAACGACGGTGGTGATGTCCCCGGTGACGTCCCAGGTGATGTTCCTCGCGATGAGCCCGAGCCCGTTCCCGAGCCCGTTCCCGAGCCCGTTCCTGTCCCCACCGATGCTGGCGACATTGGCGGCGACACCCCCTCCAACACCCCCAAATTCATATCCTCTATCCGCTGCGATATGCTCTTGCACACCGTGACATACCCCGGATCATACACGCTGTCCGCCTTGCGGTGCAACGACACGTCAGTAATGTCCGAAATCACCGCCAAAAGACGGAGGTCGCACCCCATCCACGGCACCAAGTTCACCTGTGGCCCCGTCGTGTTGAGGTACTCCTGCGGCACAACGAAGCGCTGCCGCGACTCGCACGCGGTGCGCCCAATGGAGTCCTGGTAGTAGAGAAACTCCACCGCGAACCGCCAGAGCTGGAGCTCCGTCGCGCCCATCTGCCGCCGCACATAGTGCCGCAGCACGAGCGTCTTGCACAGCGTCATGTACACGTCCCACTCGTCGTTGCAGTCGTCCCCGAGCTCGTACAAGAGCTGGAGCAACAAGGCGAGGAGCACGTCGGGCGTGTACTCGCGCGCGTCGCCGTGGGGACCGTCCGCGAGCGCGAGCGCGCGCATCCGCGGCGCCATAAACGCCGTCGCCTGCTCGCGGAAGCGCTGGGCGCCCGCGACCCACTCGCGCAGCGCCAGCCTGTCGAGCTTGGAGAGGTAGATGGCGCCCAACAGGAGGATCATGTAGAACAAGTGCGGCTCGCTCTGCGAGAACTGCACCAACAGCTGGAGATCGAGCCCGTTCAAGATCACCACCAGTCTGTCGCGCCCGTACGCGAGCGCGCGCCCGCCCGACTGGATGGGCGAGAAGATGGGCGAAACGTGCTCGATGTAGTAGTTGAGCGCAAAGCTGAGCATGGGCATGTCGTCCGCCATCGCGCGCGACACGTCCACCGGCACGATGGTGGGCTGCAAGCTGCGCACGAGCGGCGCCGCCGGCGCCGCTGGCGGCGCCGCCTCCCCAACGCGCACGCTCACAAACTGGAGGCGGTCGGCGTGGAGCACCTTCTGGTAGTGCGTCGCCTTGCCGAGGCTAGCAAGGTGCGCACTGGTGGGGCCCAGGCCCTTGCCGGCCTTGCCCCAGACGCCCTCGCGCCCAAACTTGCGGCCCTGTGCCTCCAAGTCCTCGCGGAACTGCACCTGGACGCGGTAGTGGCACCTGGCCAGCACCTCCGTGCACCGCCCGCACCGCGGCTTCGCCTCGTCGCACTTGAGGTGGCGCGACTTGCACCCGTCGCACCCAAAGCGCGAGCGGTGGTGGACGCCTTTGCCCTTCTCCTTGTCCTTCGCTGTCCCCTTCGCCTTCGCCTTCACCTTCACATTCAGCTCCTTCAGCTCCTTCCCCTTCAGCTCCTTCCCCTTCAGCTCCTTCCCCTTCATGCTGTCTGTCCCTAATTTTTGCGGCTTTAGTCAGCCAGCAGGGTCGTTGGGTCGCGGTTGGGTCGCGGTTGGGAGGTCAGTTGGGAAGACTGAGGAAGGAGAGGAAGGAGAGGAAGGAGAGGAAGGAGAGGAAGGAGAGGAAGGAGAGGAAGGAGAGGAAGGAGAGGAGAGGAGGCTGGAGGAAGGCTGTGCAAGAGTCCCTGGGCGTCGCTCCGACGCCTCTGGGGTAATCAGGGGTGCATGAGTCATTGACAGGGTCGCTTATGGTGACAGTGACAGTGACAGTGACAGTGACAGTGACAGATAGGTCTACATCGGGAGTGATAGATTGCTTCTGGGGACAAGGATCTGACGGATCTGACGGATCTGACGGATCTGACAAGGATCAGACAAGGATCAGATTGAAGGACAGTGAGTGAAGGGAAGGGTGAAAGATGCTCTCCCTCAGCCACGAACTCGGGGCGCACACGCTCATCCACGCCAGCTGGGACGTCCACCTCATCATCCTCCTCCGGATGCTCCGTCTCGTGGCCTTTGGCGCCACGTCGTTGGTGCTCGTGCTCCACCTCCGCGCCGTCTTGGCCGACGACCGCCTCGTCGGCTCCTTCATGTCCGCCACCTTTGTCGGCGACGTTGCCACGTCCTTTGCGCTCGCGCTCGCGGCAGACCGCTGGGGCCGCAAGCGCGTCTTGGTGGCGCTGGCAGCGATGATGGCCGCCACCTCGGCAGCGTTTGCGGTGTCGCGCAACGGCTGGGTGCTCGCGGTGTGCGCCGTCGTGGGCACCGTGACGCCGCTGGGCGGCGAGGTGGGCGCCTTTCGCACCGTGGAGCAGAGCGCGCTCGCGTCGTTGGTGCTTCCGCACGAGCGGCTGGACGTGTACGCCTGGTACACCTTCTTGGGCTTGTTCTGCGGCGCCTTGGGCGCGGTGTTGGGGGGCGCGGTGGTGCTGGCGGCGCGGGCGGGGGGCGCGGGCGAGTTGGAGAGCTTTCAGCTGGTGTTTGTGTTGGTGGCCGGGTTGCTGGTGGTGACGGTGGGGTTGGCAATGGGGGTGTCGGGGAGGGTGGAGGTGCAGCATGGCGTGGCCCAGCTCCGCCAGGAGCTGGGACATGCTAACTATCAGTCCACCAGTCATCTCCGCCAGGAGCTGGGACATGCTAACTATCAGTCCACCAGTCAGCTCCGCCAGGAGCTGGGTGGGCTGGACGGACAGGGACAGACCGGTCAGCTCCGCCAGGAGCTGGGTGGGCTGGACGGACAGGGACAGACCGGTCAGCTCCGCCAGGAGCTGGGTGGGCTGGACGGACAGACAAGTGGTCAGGGAAGTCTGGTCAGTGGGCTGGACGGACAGCCAAGTGGTCAGGGAAGTCTGGTCAGTGGGCTGGACGGACAGACAAGTGGTCAGGGAAGTCTGGTCAGTGGGCTGGACGGACAGACAAGTGGTCAGGGAAGTCTGGTCAGTGGGCTGGACGGACAGACAAGTGGTCAGGGAAGTCTGGTCAGTGGGCTGGACGGACAGACAAGTGGTCAGGGAAGTCTGGTCAGTGGGCTGGACGGACAGACAAGTGGTCAGGGAAGTCTGGTCAGTGGGCTGGACGGACAGACAAGTGGTCAGGGAAGTCTGGTCAGTGGGCTGGACGGACTGGGACAGACCAGTCTGGCAGGTGGACTGGGCCAGAGTGATCAGGGAAGCCTGGGATTGGGCCGGTCTGTTACTAGTGCGGCAAGCCAGCCCGCCCAGGCCCTTATCCTCCACCTTTCCCTCCTCTTCGCCCTCGACGCCTTTGCCTCCTCCCTCACCCCCTCCTCCTGGATCTCCTACTACCTCACCCTCAAATTCGACGTCTCTCCCCCACAGCTCGGCCTGGTCTTCTTTGTCACCGGCCTCCTCCTGGCGGCGCTGTCGCTCCTCAGCACGTCCCTCACCAAGCGGCTCGGCGCCGTCGTCACAATGGTGGGAACGCACTTGCCGGCCTCGCTCATGCTCCTGGCCCTCCCGCTCCCGTCAACGTGGCACAGCACCGTGGGCCTCTTGGTGGTGCGCGCGCTGCTCCAGAGCATGGACGTGACGCCAAAACACGTCTTGTTGGCGGCGTTGGTGCCGGACCAGCATCGCACCGCCGTGTTTGGCTGGGTCAATGTGGCCAAGACGTTGGCGGCGGTGCTTGGACCGTCGGTAACGGGGGTGTTGGTGCACCGCCACCTCCAGTGGGCGTCGTTTGCGCTAGCGGGCGTGTTGAAGAGCTTGTATGATTTGTCGTTGTTGGCAACGTGCTTGCGGTACAATAGGAGTAGTGCGTACTAGGGTTAGGTTCATCAGTACTACGGTTCATACTACACCGTTCACGGCAGAACCGCCTCGTCACAACTTACCAGACTAGGACCTCTGGACATGCCCGTATCCCAAATACCCCCAATAACCCCTAAAGCCCAAGAGAAGAGTCAAGATGAGAGAAGAGAAGATTAGGAGAGAGAGTGGGAGAGGGAGCATTCTCTCAGCCTAGTCAGTAATTAGTCTAGTCAGTCTAGTCAGTAATTAGTCTAGTCAGTCTAGTCAGTAAGTCTAGTCAGTAATTAGTCTAGTTGGTCTAGTCAGTAATTAGTCTAGTTGGTCTAGTCAGTAATTAGTCTAGTTAGTCTAGTCAGTAATTAGTCTAGTTAGTCTAGTCAGTAATTAGTCTAGTCAGTAATTAGTCTAGTCAGTAATTAGTCTAGTCAGTAATTAGTCTAGTCAGTAATTAGTCTAGTCAGTAATTAGTCTAGTCAGCCTAGTATTATAGTCTATTTATCAGTAGTACTCAGAACAGTCCCCCCTGACACCTCACCAACTGCTCCACCACGTCAACCACCGTCTCCTCGAGCAGCGCAAACTCGCCGAGCAACGCGCGCGTGCGCGCGTTGCTGATGGCCAGCATGCCCTGGATGTCTGCCTGCCCCGTCCCCGGCGCACCACGGGGCACCGCCAACGCTGGAAACCGGGCGCGCACAATGTCCAACACCATCTGCGCGCTAAAGCGCCCGCCCACGCAAAAGAGGCGCTGGCCCGCCGCCGCCGCGCTCTCCGCCGCCACCAAGTGCGCGCGCGCAACGTCCCTGACGTGGACAAAGCCGCCGCGGTCGTTGGCAAACGGCGCGTCGGGGCCCAGCACCACCAACTGGCGTAGCACCTCGTTGGACGTGTTGAGCTGCCCGCGCGCCGCCGCGTCGCAGCACTGCGGCCCAAACACCCAGACGGGGTTCACGCTGGTGAGCGCAAAGCGGCAGCGGTGCTCGCGCACAAAGTCCCACGCTAGCCGCTCCGCCATCACCTTGGCGCCGTAGTAGGCGGACACGGGGTCGCGGCACGCTTCGGCGTAGGTGATGGGGTTCCAGCTGCGCTCGTCAAAGGAGCGGGCGGCGTCCTGCTCGTCGCTGGGGCCGTACAAGGCGGCGTCGGAAGACGTCACCACGAGGCGCGAGACGCGGTGGCCGTGGCTGTGCACGGCGGCGAGGACGTTGCGGGTGCCCTCGATGGCCGGCCGGAGGACTGCGTCCTCGACGTTGGGGTTGTCGTACAGAAAGGGCGCCGCGGTGTGCATCACCCAGTCGGTGTCGGGGTGGCTAGCGAGCACGTCGTCAAAGGCGTGGGCAGCGCCCACGTCTGGGACGACATGGTAGGTGAAGGCCGCGGCAGCGCCCTCTGTCCTGTCGCCGCCCTCTGTCCTGTCGCCGCCCTCTGTCCTGTCGCCGCCCTCTGTCCTGTCGCCGCCCTCTTTGCCAACACTGTTCTGGCCCTCGTCATGGCCCTCGTCATGGCCCTCATCATGACCCTCAAAATCATCCCCCTGACCTTTAACAGCATGGTCCTTATCCCTGTAATCGTGCTCGCCGTCCACAGCGTGGGCGTTGCCCACGCTGTGCTCCTTGCACGCTGGGGCCTCCTTGTCCTCTGTGGTCCTGGTGTTCTTGTCGCCGCCATGGCTCTTGAGGCCCTGACGGGCCCCAAAGGCCCTGCTCAAAAACCTGCCCTTCTCGTCGCTCCTCACCGTCCCAACGACGACATGGCCGTGCTCGATCAACGTGCGGACAACGTGCTGCGCGATGAACCCCGACGCGCCAGTGACGAGGACCTTCATGAGAAATTGTTGTTCATTTACACCTCGCCATGACCAAGAGGTTGAGCGCCTCGGAGAAGCGCTTCCGCCAGCCAACGTCGCGGGCGTGCGTCTACTGCCACCTGAAGCATCTCCAGTGCCTGAACGCGCGACCGTGCAGCAACTGCGTGAAGCGCGGTGTCGCGGGCGAGTGCCGGTCAGTGGCGCGAAAGAGGGCCAAGTACTTGGAGCAGAGCGAGGGCGAGGGCGAGGGCGCGGGCGCGGGATCATCAGGGAGCCTCAGCCGCGGCGACAGCCGCGCCGACAGCCTCGGCGAGAGTGCGAGCCCAATGGCACTTTCTCTATTTAAGCGACGCCCCCTCAAGACATCAAGAATGTTGGACATGCCTGGCCCTGTCTTTCCAAGTCCAAAGCTTCCACCATTTCTTCGCGGCGTGTCTGTTTTCCTTTTCCTAAATTCTTCGATGGTACGTAGTTT
>JAKUBP010000073.1:0-17111 GCA_030566955.1 [Candida] anutae | reverse complement strand
AGGTGGGGTGATCTGGACATGTGGGGTGCTCTTCCGATCTGGGGGACCAGGGGGGGGACCAGGTGGAGACAGAGCAATTGATCGGGATACAGAAAGTGATGCGGTGAGACCGAGACCGAGACATGAGAGAGATATGGAGAGAGATGGGGAGAGAGATGGGGAGAGAGATGGGGAGAGAGATGGGGAAATACATTTGGAGAGTGAAAGAGACATGGAAAGAGATATGGAAGATTTGGAAAGAGAAAGACTCTTGAGTGAGCGGGAGAGACTGGCTGAACGGCGGGGACTCACAGAAGACAGGTTCTACAAGTTTGACGACCGCAAAAGGCGGGTACGACGCAAGCTGAGCCGGTCGAACGAGCAGCTGGTGACCGGGTCGGGGTACACGCTGACGCCCGCAGCAGGAAAGATATTCCGCAACTTGCTCATCCTCGAGGAGAGCTTGCGCGAGCAGGTTATCTTCCAGCGCGCGTTGCGCCGCAAGTACCTCACCTTCCTCGCCGTCCTCTGCCTGTTGATTGCGTCCATCGCCCACCACCTCTACGTGGCGGGCCCAGAGTCGCTGTCAAAAGGAGGCGTCCGTGTCGTGTTGCAGTTTACGCTCCTCGCCTTGTTGGTCACCCTCACCCTCTTTCACCTCTCGGGCGAGTACCAAAAGACAATCGTTATGCCGCGCAACTTCCTATCGTCCACAAACAAGGGGTTGCGCCAGCTCAATGTCCGCTTGGTAAAGATCAAGACGTCGTACGCTGACACAATTACCGACTGGATCCGCGAGTTTCTGTTGTACATGGTGACCGCCACCCTCGCGGGGCTACACCGCGCATACCCCTCTACCCAAAACAACAAGGACGCGAGACTAGAGGTGTTTCTCGTGTCCTGCCAGCTGATGTGCCAGCCGCGCTTGGGACTCACAGACGTTAAGCTCGTCTTGAATGCTCGCGTCTTCAACACCGACGTGCGCGAGGGATGGGAACTCTACCGCAGCGAGTTCTGGATACACGAGGGCGTACGCAGGCGCAAGAGCATGCTCATGTTTAGCCAGCAAAAAGAGCCGGGCACGCCAGGACACACGCCGAGACTGACGCCGAGACAGACGCACAGACAAACGCCCAGCTCCGCACTGAATACAAACCTGACAGCTACACCAAACTTGGACCGCAGCAGATTGTTGAAGCGCGACCGCAAAGAGCGGCGCGACAGAAAGCTGGTGTCAAGCCCTTTGCGCGACAGAGACTTTGAAAACCCGCGCAGACCTAGAAGCGAACGGCTGGATAGCCAGGACCAGAAGGAACAGAAGGAACGAATTGACAAGAGTGGGAAGGCAGGTGAGGGTGACAAGAGTGGGAAGACTGGGGACACTGGAGAAAAGACTGAGAAGTGGAGGGACACTGGGGACAAGACTGTTGAAAGTGAGACCAAGGAACAGACCAAAGGATATGGTCCCAGCGCAACAAATGAGACAAAGGAGCTTGTGAAGTGATTTAGTAAGCTTGTAACTGGTATAGGGCGTGGTGAGTACAAAGCGTATGATAGCAAGGGTTTGCTTGCACAAAGCGTATGATCGGCTAGAGCTTGCTCGACAAAGCGTATGATCGGCTAGAGTTTGCTCGCACAAAGAGTTTCACCGTACAAAGAGTTTTCTCGTACAAAGAGCTGCTCTTACAAAGAGTTTGCTTGTACAAAGAGTAACGTACAAAGAGTAACGTACAAAGAGTTGCTCTACAAAGAGTTGCTCTACAAAGAGTTGCTCTACAAAGAGTTTGGTCCAGCACCGCTTGAGTGAGCACAGACCAGGAAAAAGGAAGAGATTAGAGAGCCCACAGATTCATACTCATACCAATTCCCGGTTGCAAGTCAAGCTGATTCTCAAGAATTATCGATTTTTTTTTGAAGAAATTAAGCAATCGGTATAGGTCACGTGATACGATTTTTTTGGCGATGAGGTAAAAATGCGATGCCCTCTAGGCAACGAGTAGCGGACACACGATGGAAGACCAGAAGCCTGCGGCCAAGAGATCCCAGCCTTCTAGGAAAGGCAAGAAGGCGTGGAGAAAGAATGTGGACATAGCCGATATCGAGCTTAGCTTGGAGGAGTCGCGTGAGGCTGCCCGCTTGACCGGCGATGTTGACTTTGGCGACGACGGGTTCGTTATTGACAACAAGCCGTTGCTGAAGGATGGGGCGAGACCGGTGAAGTCCCTCAAGACGAGCGAGATCTTGTCGAACAAGTCTAAAATCGCTCCCTTGGTTAACTCTCGGGCAGCCAGTGCACAGCAAAAGAACAAAAAGGTTCAGGGTGTCAAGCGCACCGACTTGCTTAGGCTAGTAAAGTTGAACGGAGGAAAGTACAAGGACGAGTCTAAAGTCCTCAACCGCATCGAGCGCGACGGATTGATCAACGTGGAGAGCAAGGACCTCTGGGCAGCAGAGGAGGTGGACACCTCCCCAATTGCCAACTTTTCGTCCACGATGGAGGTCACCAAGGCTACTGTAGCGCCCAAGACCTTGAAGGAGATGCCAATCAAGGTACTGGACAACGACGTCAACCAGAAGAGGGTCGATGCTGGAAAATCGTACAACCCCTCCGTGGAGTCGTGGAAGGCTTTGATCAACAAGGAGTACTCGTTGGAGTACCAGCGCGAGTTGGCACGCCAACAGGCGGAGGAACACAAGGAGCGTATCAGATTTTTGATCCTCACTTTGAAGGATGAAAATGGCTTCTCTGAGAGCGAGGACGAGGACGAGTTGGCGGCCGAGGAGGGTGCAGCCGCGGCAGTGAGCGAGGAGGACAAGTTTAAGTTGTCCATTAATAAACCCGTACAAGTCAAGACCAAGACCAAGACTAAGAGAAACAGAGAGGCTAAACACAAGGAGAGGGTCGCCTTGGAACAAGAGTTGAAGGACTTGAAGAAGCAGGTGAAGGACTTGACCAACCTCGACAGCATTTTGGCGAAACAGCAAGAGAAGGAGGAGCCTGCCGCGTTTACCAGCAAGGGAGCACCCAGGAAATTCAACCCCGACAAGCCGAGCAAATTGTTCAAATACGACACGATTCCTGCTCCGTTGGAAGTCAAGTTGTCGGACGAATTGACAAACAACTTGAAGAACTTGAAGCCTGAAGGCAACTTGTTCTATGACCTGATGATGTCTTTGCAGTCTTCAGGCAAGATTGAGGCCCGTGTGCCGGTGGCTAAGAGAAGAAAATACATGCGCAAGATTACCGAGAAATGGACCTACAAGGACTTTAAGTAAAGTCAGCTTCGCTGCTATACCGAGCGCTCTATTCTGGCTTTGTACTCTATTCTGGCTTTGTACTCTATTCTGGCTTTGTACTCTACTACTTTGCTGTCGCATTCACTATTTACTCATCCATTCTCCCTACCCCTACGAATCCACCATTACTCACTTACCCACAACCCTACATAGGATATCAATTTGTAAATTGCATTTCAATACAAGTACTATACAATACATCATGTACCAACTCGTACCACTGTAACCCCCGTACTCCTCCATCACCGTTGGCCTCAGTAAAGGGGCCATATGCCAAGAACGTGGCCAGACCAGAGTCTGTACCATGCATTCCACCAGTTCCGCGAGCGGTGTTGTCTCACCCGTAGCGTGATCGGCGACGATGTCTTGAAATGCTCAGGCGCAATAGGGTCGCTCGTCTGACCGCGAGGCACGCCTGTGAGCAAGAAGTCGCGGCGCATCATGCGCTGGTCCCAGCCGTCCAAGTCGTAACGGTCCTTCTTCCATCCATTATCCCAGTAACGGATGAAACCCACACCGTGGCCAGCGAGGCCGAAGAAGCCCGTCATGATCGCATACGGCAATAAGCCTTCAAAGGGAACAGGCATCGTTGCTTGTGGCCTTTAACAGTTCCTTCGCCTTGAACTACTCATTTTGCTTTACTTTTCAACATTTTTTGATTGGTCACGGATTGTGTCAATTGCTTATATAAACATACGTAACTTTGAGACATACGCGACACTAAACGGATGCAAAGTGACGGGCTGGTGAGGGCTGCAAAGGTGAGCTATTTGACCTACCTGCAGCCGTCCCATAGAGTTCTTACAAACTTGTCCATGCGCACTTTACGCTGCAGTTGTCCCACGCTCCAGGGGTGCTTCAAGATCTGGCGCGGACTGGGCCGTTCCAGGCTGTTTTTCTTCAAGCAGTAGTCAATAAAGCTCTTGAACGACTGGCTCCAGTATATGTCTTCTTCCGGCACGTCGATAAGCTGTGGTTGGCACTCGAGGATTATCTGTAGCAATTCGATGGGCCCCATCGATCGCAAGCTGGCTTCGTCCGCGCCGAGCGGAAATCTATTAGATGCAACCTCCAAGAGCGTCAAGCCGAGTGACCAAATATCGCACGTTACCGTGTACGGTTTACCCATTATGCGTTCCGGGGCCATGTAGTACTGCGTGCCGACAAAGGTAGTTGCTAAAGAGTTCACCACCTCGCCGCTGACTCCAAAGTCGCATAACTTGACGTTTCCCTGGCAGTCCAACAAAATGTTGGACGGCTTTATGTCGCGGTGGATTATACGGCGCTGGTGCAAGTAGTCAAGCCCGAGCAAAACCGACTCCGATATCTTTCCCAACACCTTTTCGTTTATGCGGTTAGTCGGGTCCAACTCCGCAACACGCTTGTAGACCGCGTCCAACGACTTGCCGCCCATATACTCCATGGCAATACCAATCATCGATTCCTTCTCCATGGTGAACGTACCATAGTACTTTACTATATGAGGAGAGTCGCACAGCCGGTTATACTGCAATTCTCGTATGATCTGCTTCTGTATAGCGGGATTGGGGTTCGAGGCCATGAGCTTGAGCGCAAACACCTTGCTGTCTTTGGCCGGTTTGCTGGGATGCTGACCCTCGCCCGCCTCGCCTTCTTCGGGGGCATCGCTGTCCAGGCCCGGTAGCCTGCACTTGCTAACGCTACCTCCGTTTCCCTCTCCTAGTTTGCAAATCTCCACTATGCGGTCGGAGTTTGCGAGATGTCGCCAGTCGTCGTGGCTCAACTCCGCCAAGCTCTTTCCCAGCAAGTCTGGCACACCCACGGGCGAGTGGAAGCCCCCCAGTGGGAGCGCCGAGTACGGAACAGCCAACTCGTCCTGGTGCCGCATCGATGGCGGAAACGCCGAATTACCGGGCGAAGGAAGGTCAGATAGGGCGAGTGCCGGCAGTAGCCCTGGAGACCGTGCTTTGTCTATACCCGCAAACGACGCAGACCCGTCAATAAGCAGAAAGTCGATTGGCGGCGGCTTCCGTTTCGCCCGCCGCGAAGCCGTGTTGGGCGTAGGCATGCCCCCGGTCGCGCTGCTCGGAACACCCAACGACCCATCGTCAGATGACAACGCTGCCCGCACGTTGGGCGATGTCGCTGCATTGCTCTGCAGCGACGATGGTATCAGTAACACCGGAAGTCGCGTGTTTTTGCTACTCCGTGTATACGGCGTGTTGAATATGGGAAGGCCGGGGTCTGACATAGTGCACAGCCCTTCAACCTCTTCGCTAAAGCCCCTGCTCTCTTCGTCCTCTCCGAATAGAGATAGCGCTCCGGGAACTAGCTGTCCTCCCTGGCCACACTGTTGGCCGCCGCTCTCGAAACGTACGCCGCGCTGGACCCGCTCGTTTCTCGCGCCAGTGTTGATTGACCCCCTCGTCTGTTGATGACGCGATCTTGGCTCGCTCGATCGTGAAATCACAAACTGCGCTTATCTCGTATGGGCGATATCAGCAGTGCTTATTCGTCCGACGTCGTCGATGCTCACTGGCTCTCTTGTGTGCTGCGACTGTTGGGCAACGCTCGCCTCTTGTACATGTGATGTTTCAGTTTTTCAGTATGGAACGAACATGGCTACAAACTACAAACTCGCGCCTACCCGCGATTTACTCGCCAGCGGAACACCGGATGCGCTTCCCGTCGCGCTGGTTCTCATATACTCGTCACCGGCTATCTCGTCGTCTTATTTTCGTCGTCGTAGCCCTACTATTGGTTTTGGCCATCTCCTCTAGTCGTCTCCACTTCTCGCCTCCTCCGTTCTCTTCTACTCTCTCTCCTTCTCTTCCCCCTCCTTTCACTTCTTCGCCTTCTTCGCGGGCTTGCGCTTCGTATTGCTAGCCTTGATCAACTTGTCTCTCTTGAAATCGATCTTGTCCGGGTCCTCCACCACCTCCTCCGGCTTATCCACAGTATCATCTTCGACAACGCCTTCAAAGTCGACAGTCTCCTTAGCCTTTGTCGCCAGTACGGTATTGGCGATGCCACTGGCCCGGAATATAGCCACAGGGTGTGTCCCGGAGTTGTACGCTCTTGTGAATGCAGACTTGGTTTTGGCAGGCACCTTCTTCAAGAGGGTCACGCCCAGCGAGGCCCCCACCCCGAGCTCCGTGATGGCGTCCCAGTTTTCCTTGTTCAAGTAGTAGTAGTCCAAAACGTCAATGACTGGCTTGATACCCGCGTCGCCCTCCTGCAAAATCGGATCGAGCAAGCGGCGCTGCAACGTGGGCAAGTAGTCCAAGCGCAACTCCTTCTTGTCTGTCGACGTTCTCAAGCGAGAGTGGTACTGTATCTCCTGCAAGAGGCGCTGGTACTTGTTAGCGCGCGAGTTCTGGCCGAGCCAGGCAGGAAAGTTGATGCGCAGAGGTGTCCCTGCAATCTGCGAGCCGGGTCTCACGCAGGACATGACTGCGTGAAAGGGCAACAAGCTCCACTGCTGGTCAGCGGACCTGATCAAGTTGTTTACGCGATCAGACTGGGATATGTCATCGGCGGCCTCGGCGACCCGCTCCAAGTGGTCTTGGACCGACTTGCAATTCAGCGGTCTCACGCCCAAGTAATTTTCCTGAACCATGAGGGGAGAGATGTCCATGTCGTTAAAATAGAGCTCAATCTTGTCATTGAGCGAGTGCTTGGCGGCGGGGAGGTATATCTGGCCGCTGAGCAAACGGCTCGCAATGTCAAACGGCTTCAAGATTGTCTGCTTCTTCCAGCTCTGCGACACCTCCTTTGCCTGCTCCGCGCCAATCGACTTTTGCGTGCGCGACACTGTGGACAACAAGTTGATCATTTGCCGGATATCGTTGTTTGTAGCCTGCACCAATTGGCCAATAACGCTCGCATCGAGCTTTACCCGTTCACGGAGCGCAATAGTCATTAACCGCGACCGTACCTCCATCTCGCTCGGGCGACGGAAAGCCAAGTCCAAAGTGACCGTGGCGAACTGTCTCATTTTGGGGAGCGACTTGTCGTTACAAATTAAGATCATGGGCATATCGGTGGTGCGGCAAAAGGCGGACAAGGCCGAGGCTCCAGCGTGGTCACCGCTAGACAAGCCATCAACTTCGTCCATAATAATGCAAAACTTGCTATCGTTTTTGGTCTGTTCACCAGCGTTTCTGCTCTTAAAGAAGCCCACCACTGAGGTGTTGTTCAATACCGACTTGATATTGGCGTTGAGGAGCGACTTTGACCGCACGTCCGATGCATTCTTTTCCAACACGTCGTAGCCAAGACTGTTGGCGACCAAGTGTGCTGCACTGGTTTTACCTATACCAGGAGGACCGCTGATCAAGCACGCCCGATAAATCCCAGAGCCGTCTGAACCCGCATCTTTAAATCCTCGCTTGTGGTTAAGTGGCCAGGCCTCTAGCCAGTTCTTCAACTTTTGAACCTGTCCCTTATTTCCGCACAACTGCTGAATATCTGTAGGAGCGTACTTGACCGTCCAAAGCTTCTCGTCGTTGGTAATTACACGCGGTGGCTCTTCCGGTTGGCGCGTACTTCTAGACGTTGAAGCGCTCGCTTGAGCTTTCGCTTCCTGGGCCGCTCGTTCCTGCCTCTTCTTAACCTCGGCCGCCTCCTTAGCACGAGCTGCACGCTCCTCGTTCTCCGCATCCTCTATAATTTTGCGCTCCTCCTCCTCGCGCTTGATATTGGCTTTCTGCGCCTCAGCACCGTCACCGCCCTCCTTGGGCATGCTCGTCAAGAGCTGAATAAAACCCTCCTCGTTAATAGCCTTGATCTTTGCCTGTTTTATCTTTTTCACCTTCGAGGGACCGGCTTCATCGCCAATCACGACCAAGCTCGTCTTGCCCGATATCGTCTTGGTAACCTTGGCGCCGTAGCGCTTGGCCAAGTTTTCCGACGCGTCTCTGTCCAACGTTGGCAAGACACCGGTAAAAACAATAGTCAAACCCGCGAGACAGTTTGGCTCGGCGTCGGGGATGTCGGCGACACCGCCAGACAGCGCAGCAGCATCAGACGCGCCTTTGGCGAAGAAATTGAACTTTTTGGTCTCATCAACATCTGGCAAGTCGGCATCAGGTATACCCGCCAAAATCTCTGCAGCATTCTTGCCTCCAGTCTTACCTCCAGTATTGCCAGCCTCTGCCTTCACAGCCTTGACGGGACTCACAGATCTCGCGGTCTTGACAGGACTCTTTTTGACAGAACTCGTTTTGACAGGACTCGTTTTGACAGGACTCTTTACGCTCTTGGTCTTGACAGGACTCTTTATACTCGTAATCTCCTGGATGTCACCCATGAAATCGTCGTCGTCGCCCCAGTCATCGTCGGATCCAAGATCAATTGGGTTCGACGACGAGTTCTCCGGCGGCGTTACCGCTGGCCTAGCCAGAGCATCAAGCTTGATCTTCTTTTGGGCCCTGTCCGCACCGCCCACGTCCTGGCGCTTCGTCTTCGCGAGCGGCTACACTAGTTAGTACACGACGACGGCATCGCTCTTCACACGTACCGCCAGCTTCTTGCTCGCACCCCCAGCTGTGCCTTTCAAGAAATCGGTGATGTCGACCATTGGTGGGGAGCTTGTATTTCGTTGTTTTTCAATGAATATATGGATGGCCTCTACTACTACGGGCACGTTTTGCTCAAACTAGGCGCGATCGCGACGGCAGCGGCGGCGCTCGGTTCGTCTATATGAGATGCAATGGAGTGGCTTCTTTCCGCGACTTTCCGCGACTCTTTGCGCTACTTTCCGCCCGACTCCTTTTCTAAAAACTCGGTCCATAAGGAGACAAAGCTCTGTCTGCCCAGCTTGTCGCCCTTGGACAGCAGTTCCGCGCCTTCGCGCGTCTGGCTGAGTCCCGCTGCGATGCGTTTGTCGTTGTCCCAGTCGAGCAACGCGCTGATCAACTGCAATGCTTCAAACTTTTTGGTATCGCCGCGCGGAAGCTGCAAGAAGCTCACCAACACGTTGGATATGAGTTCCTTGTCAATCATCATATTCTCGCTGCCGTTCTTCTTGAGCATTGTAAGCGCTTTGATCAAGTGTTCGTTGAGAATCACTGCTTCGTGGCGTAGCTTTCCGATTGCTAGCTGCTTGGTGTTGACCTCCGCCTTGGCCGCCTCCTCGGCGGTTTGGAGACTCGAGACTTGCTCGTTAGCCGCCCTAATGCTCTCCTCCAGCTCCACGAGCTGCTGCCGGAGCGCTGTCACGAGCTCCTGCGTTTCTGCGAGAGCCGCGTCCAGGGCCTCCTTGGCGCGAGCAAGCGCCTCGAGGGCCGCCAGGGACCGCTCAAGCTCCGTGTCGCGCTCGTTTTGGAGCGCCGCGAGCTGCTCGCGCGCCTCCTCCCGCTCCGCTTTTTCAGCCTCTGCCAGTGCAGTGAGCTGCTGTATTGTTAGTTGCATGCCATTGATCTCGGTCTTGAGCTCGCTCTCAATCAATCCAAACTCGTGTGACTCGGCGCGTTGCTGCGCCAACGTCTTCTTTAATGCCGCATTGGCATTCTCCAACGCGTACCGCTCGTCCAGAGCATCGTCCAACTGCTGCTGTAGGTCTCGGCGCACGCTGCTGAGCGACGCAGTGAGCCGGTCACACTCGCTATTCAAGTCAACCACCTGGGTGTGCAGCTCTTGCAGACGCGCCAGCTCTTCCGCGAGACGCGCCTTCAAGCCGTCAACCTCGCTGGTCAACGACTCTATCGTGGCGTTGGCCAGCTCCAAGTCCGCTTCAGACTGCTTGATCTTGCCAAAAATAGCCTTCATGGACGAAAGCTTTCCCACCAACAGATTGTACGACAGCTGTATTTCGTCACGCTCGCGCTGTACCTCCTTCAACTCCAAACTGACCCGCTCAAAATCATCTGATTTAGTCTTCTCTGTCCCTGTCTCTCCTGTCTCTCCTGTCTCCTTCCCTGTACTGCTCGATTCGATCTCCTTCCCTGTCTTGCTCGATCCGGTCCCCGGTCCTATCTCCGCCTTATCCGCCTTTTCCCTGGCACGGTCTAACCGCTCCAGCTCCAACGCCGCAGCCATCTTCGCAAGCTGTTCTCGAAGATCACGCACCAAGGCATCCTCCGTCCCAGCAGTCTCAGCAGTCGCAACAGCCTCACCATTACCAACAAGCTTACCATTGCCAACCCCAACAGTCTCACCATTACCAGCCTCTACATCCTCCACAGCCACGCCCTCGCTCACACCATTAACAGTCTCCAGCCGCGCACCGTCAGTCTCCGGACTCGCACTCCCAGCCTTCCCTTTCTTCTTGTTCCGCGCCATTGGCCTTTGACCACGTCGCTGTCGCTGCCGCTACCGCTCAAAAACTCAACGATGGTCACGTGAATTTCGATAAATTTCATCACGTGAAAACCACGATTTAAATGCCAGCGTGTCAACGACGGTTGGTGAGCAGCGATGGAGTTTATCGACTTCGACTCGTTCCTGGGGGCGTCTGGGGCGTCTGGTGGGCAGATGGACTTGCCGCAGCCACAGACGGCGTTGTCCCTCCCGATTTCGAGCAACATTGAGAGTCTCGGGAAGCGGTTTTCGGGCTTTAACTTGACACGCACGTTGTGGAGCGGCGACGAGGCGTCCAAGGGTCTGGGCAAGGGCGTGTCCGCTAGCGCGAACACGGCGAGCCTTTTGGCGGAGAAGGAGCACCGTGTGGCGGAAAAGTATGCGCAGATGTCGATCCAGCAGTTGCTGGCGGCCAGCCGACGCGACAAGCTGGAGGGAGAGGGTGTGGGTAGTGGTGCTGGTGCTGGTGCTGGTGCTGGGGAGGCTGAATTGAGCTCCTTGTCTGCGCGCCTTGCGCGCGTGCTTAACAATCCGATGGGAGACTCCACCACGCGCGAGATTTTTACCACGTTGCTGGAGCGGCTCGCGGAGCTGGACGCGCTGGATGCGGTGCAGACATTGATCGAGCCTGGTGCGGCAGGATCTATGGCGCGCAAGAGCTTGCGTGGTCGTGTTGAACACGAGCTAATCAAGACGCAGAGTCTGGTGTTGAAGGAGTACCAGCCGGTCATCAAGCAGTTGAAGGTGGCGGACGAGAGCTTGCTGCGCTTGAACGAGTTGCGGGAGAGGGTCAGCACAAAGCTCAATTCCAACTACGAAGGCTCGAAACAGTTGAATGCTGAAATAAAGAAGTTGTCCACCCAAAAGTCGTTGGTGGCGCTCAAAAAAGGTCTCCTTGCCAGCTTCAAGGAGCGTTTCACCCTCAACGAGTATGAGGAGCATGTCTTGACACTGGGAGACATCAACGAGGAGTTCTTTGACGTTCTTAAGCGGGCCGAAACCGTGAATGAAAACTGTTCTATTTTGTTGTCTATTGACAATACGCAGTTGGGCATGAAGATTTTGTCCAAAAGCAACGCATTGATTGCAAAGTCGGTGGAGCGCATCTTGTCCTTCACAAACAAGACGCTCGCCAACTTGTACTCGCTCAACACCAAGTCCAGATTGGTGACCCTCCACCACTGCTTGCGCTACTTGAAAGACCGCTTGAACTACTTCAACTCTGTAATTGTCAACTTTTCTGAGTCGCGGTCACGATCATTGGTGGACGAGTTTTTAAGCCAGATTCATGCTGACTTTGAGAATGGTAGTATCAGCGGTACCCGCCCCTCAGGAACAAACGGCAGGAGCCAGAGCATCTCGTCAAAGAATGCCCTCGAGGGCGACCATGCAAGACCCATCTTTATGTCTGCCCATGACCCAATTCGGTACATTGGTGACTTGCTAGCGCATGTTCACTCCCTAGTGGTAAACGAGTCGGAGACAATAACCAGCATTTTCACAATTGAGGCGATTGTGGAGCCCAAAGAAATAAAGGACTTTAATGACATTATCAACAGCATTGTGGATAAAATCTTGAAGGCACTCGCCAAACCCGTCAAGTCAAAAATCCAACAGATTATTTCGTTGGAAGCCAAGCTTTCCAACGTCTATGCTATTTACAACTTGGTTGACTTGTACGTTTTGATGCTATCAAAACCACTCTTGCCTGAGAGCGAATTACTTGGCACCATCAAACAGCTTCGAGAGGCATCTCAGGAGAAGCTCGTGAGCATCATCAAAAGCAGATTAGCGACTGTCAGAGGTAGCAACCTGGCCCAGTTAGAGTTGAGTCTGGACCTTCAGGCACCGGAATGGATTATTGAGTTTTACTCGGACATTCTTCCAATCCTTGACCAAATCACCTCTCCAACTATTCTCAATTTGAATGAAAAAGAAGGTGAAGAGTTCCTCAGCTTAATCGTCAATGAGCCTATTTTAATATTTAAAGAGCATGTGTCAAACAGCAAGCTTTTCACAAAGAGAGACCAGTTGATTTTGAGGCAAAATTCACTAGACTTGATTCTCTCCAAAACCATGCCAATTGCATTGTTGAGCGACAAGGTGTTATGGGTAAATGAACAGATTGACGAGCTCACCGAAGAAATGATATCGCTCCAATTGGATACGTTGCTCAAGGAGTGCAAGTTGTTTGACCTCTACAATATGATAAATATGGTTTGCCCATTTACGGAGGACTTTTTCGAGGTGTCCATTTACGAGCCCATCAAGGAGAACAAATTCTGCAATGTTGAGTACTTTGCCGAAGTTGACAAGGCGATCCAGGAGTACTTGCCCAACGCATTGATTGAGTTGCAGCAGTCTCTTCTCAAACTCAACTCGCCGTTGACGGTCAATGAAGTTATTGTTAGGCCCACATTGGAATTTCTGAAGTTTTACTACAAGTTTGACCTTGTAGTTAGGGAGTACTTTGGGCCCTGCTTCACCTGGTCTGACGTGAACGTGGCCACCCTTCTTGGCGTGGAAGAGTCGTACCTTGCTTTCAAACGCAGCCTTGCCTAGAATAGAAGAGTATAGTAGAATGTACAAAACTACAATATACCAATATACCAATGTACATATACCAATATACCAATGTACATATACCAATATACCAATATACTAAAATACACTCATTATTTCTACCTACTTGATGTCTGTCCTACTAGGAATGCTGCCTCTGCCGTACCCGTCCTTGGAGTAGTAGTCCATGGGATAGTAGCCCTCGCTCCATTTCGTGTCGCGCTCCAACATCACCATCGCCTCGTACGGCGTGAGCAACGGCTTGTTGAACGCGTATCCCCAGTCTATCGAGAGCCGAGGGCACGCCACCTGCACAAACGCATCAATGTCGTCAAACATGGATAGCTTCTGCGGAAAGATCTCACTCAAGATGATCTTGACCACCTTGATGCCTCGTTCGCCCAACAGCTGCTCCAATCTGCTTAGCGTCACGGGGTTGCCCTGGCGCCCCAACGCGCCCAATATCAAGCCCACCTTCTTCGCCAGCGATGCGGTCTTGACGGCGTCCTCCCGCACCCGGACCAACTGCTGCTGGTCATAGTACTCGCGCGTAAACTTGCGCGAGTACGGGTCGTAGCGGTAGGCGGGAATGTCGGGGTTGTGGATCATCGAGCTCTCCAAGTGAAAGCGCCCGTCGCCCACGTACACGGTGCCCTTGATCACGTCCCTGTCCAAGCGCGCCGACGTGCAGCCCAACACCTCGCCCTTGGACAAGGGCCGGGTCTGCGGCGGCACCAAGAATATGGGGTTCTCCGCGTCCGTCTCGAGCTTCGCCTTGACAGAGTGGATCGTCGGGTTGAACTGGATGGTCCCAAACACCGCCAACTGCGTGTTTGGCGGAAAGTTGCGCTTCATCGTGTCGACGAGGTGCTGCTCGTCAATGCTGATGGTTACAAACACATACAACACCTTGATGTGCGTAATGTCAATCGGGACAAGACACGAGTGCGCGTAGTGCACGATGAAGTCGCACTCGAGCGCCCGCGCGGTGTAGTCGTCGATGCAGCACGCGCCGTACGAGACGTCGCCCATCACTACCGTCTCCACGCCGCAAAACTGCTCCACAATGTCCGATATCACCAACGCGTATATCAAGAGGCCCTCCGGCATCTGGAGCGCCACGCGCTTCGCGCCGTGCTTGCGCACGTTCCACACCGTCTTGTGGATCTCGAAGTTGTAGTTGGACGGAAGCATCGCGATGGCGCTGTTGAGCTCCGCATCGTGGAGAATATCGTCAGGAACCTGGTTCAAAAGCCGCCCGACCCGCCGAGTCCGGTCCAGGCCTTTTACCAACAGCTGCTCGTCGCCCTCGCTCGGCTTCTTCCCGACGAAGCGCCGCCGGGGGAACGTCTTGTCTGCCTTGTCCATATGGTCCTATCTACTGAAAAATTGGTCATCTCATCTCATCGCATCTCATCGCATCACCACCCCACCACCCCCATGATCACGCCGTTCTTCACGATCAGCCAGGACGAAGAGTTCGTGCGCATCAGCGTGAGCATCTCGCACATCCGCTTTAGCGCGCAGAATATAGAGATGGTGGTGGACGAGGAGCTCTTTATCTTCTCGCTTCCGCCGTACTACTTGAGGATACGGCTTCCACACGCGTTGGTGGACGACGAGCGGCTGCATGCCGCGTACGAGTCGAAGGAGGAGGCGGTACAGATCCGGATCCCCAAGATGGCGAGGGGTCAGCACTTTCCAGACTTGGACTTGACGGCGAAGCTTCTTGCGCGGATAGGCGATGGGGAGAAGGAGAAGGAGAAGGAGAAGGGGCCATTGATAGAGGAGATGGATGTGGATAATGTGAAGAAGGTTGAAGAGATAAAGACGGAAGTAAAGACGGAAGTAAAGTCGGAAGATATGGATACCCATCTGTCCCAGGATATATCTAAAGAATCGACAATAACTACATCCATTGGCCCCGACTTCAGCTGGGAGGTTGAGCAGGAACCTGCCTCGCAGTCAGTGTCAGGAAGCTACAAGTACGGCTTCAACAATGAGTACGCGCAGATTATCGGGGTGTCCACCAGCAACATGAACGACATCAACGAGTTGGGCGACCCCGAGCGGACGCTGCCGGCCGACAGGACCATCGAGCGCCTCATCAAGGAGAACATCAAGTTTGACGTGGAGTACTACGCCGCCGACTATATCATGCAAAAGTACCCCAGCGAGGACGACGACAAGAGCTTTGCGGCCCTCCTCGCGTGGATGAACCCAACCACGAAACGGTTCCTCAAGTGGTACAGGGAGAAGACGGGGGAGCTGGTGATGGCGGTGGAGTTTACCAAGACGGAGCAGGAGAAGATGATGGAGTTGCCGCGCAAAACCTACCTCCTCGAGGCTGGCTACACGCCCCAGCTCCTATCGCTCTTGGTGTCGCTCCTCTTTGCGCACCACTTTGACTTGCGCGAGACCGAGGGCGAGCACAATATCGAGAGCGCGTGGACGGTGGGCCGCTTGACCAGCCAGTTTAGCTTCTTGGACACGCAGCTCACGTTGGCGCCTGGCGATGACTTGTTGCGGGCAACAGTAATTACTAGCACGCGCCGAGCCTTGTCCTACCCGTTGCACAGAAACTATGCCTTGTGCGCCAAGGTCTGGGAGGACGTCTACTACAACCTCCGCGGCGGGAAGCGGCTAGTGCTCAAGGCGCTCTTGGAATTGAAGGAGTTGTTTCGGTTTCATGATGTGTACTATGTCTACGACAAGATCTGGCTCCAGGACGTGTGTGCGTGGCTCATCAGCGACAACGTGCCAGAGAGCGCGATCCGCACTCTCGCACACGACTTGCGTGCGGTGTACACCGCATTGCAAAAGTCTGAGATTACCTTTGAGAAGGTGGGCATGGGAAAAGGGGGTGACAAGGATGATGACAAGGATGATGACAAGGATGATGACAAGGATGAAGACGGCGAGGACGACAACATTATTGCCCTCACTTTGCAAGAAATCGAGGCCATGGCAGAGGATCTGTTTAAAGCTTTCCAGCATCCATAGATTCACTATATAGATATCAATGAGGCCAGTCCTATGCAGATTCTCAGCTCGTAAAGGGAGATAGTATGTCGTGAGGATACCTGCCCACATTCAGCAGGGTCCGCACGTGTGAGCGGGTGTTGCGCACGCTCACGTTGGGGTCGTCAGCGGGTATCTTCAACGTTTCGTTCATGGTGCTGTCCGACTCCATCGTAGTGTTTATCGACATGTCCGTGTAGCGGTAGTCCTTGCCATCCTGGTCCTGGTCTTTATCGTCCTTATCGTCCTTTGACTCGTAATTCCTGTCGGCCCTGTCGGTTTCAGAATCGGTCTCCTTGTCCTCCTTGCGCGGACCCGGACCCGGACCGGGACCGGGACCCTGGCTCACCTTGCGTCTCCGCTCAGATCCTTGATTCTCGTCCCGGGCATCGCTCCTGGGATCGCTCTTCTCCTCTACGCTCCCTAGGGGCGAGGGCGGACCGATACCGTGCTCCTCTGAAAACGACTTTTGGCGCTTATGCTGGTTTGACTGCACCCTAAACGGCGGCGCGGCCAGGCCCATTCCGGGCCCGTTGCTCGCCCCGTCGGGCTTCCAGTGCTGAAACTGAATGATATGCTGAAACGAGGTCATGGACTCCTGGGACGGGGCGTGCGCCAGTCTGTTTTGCTTATGCAACGGCTGTGCTGGCAGCGGCTTGACTTGTAGCGTAGATGTGCCTCCAATCGGGCTCCGCAACTGCTTCGCCGCCTCGTCGTGGCTCTGGCTCTGGCTCTGGCTCGCTGCGTCCTCCGGCACCATATTCAGGAGCGCGCTCCCGCGCTGCCGGTGCAGCCTGTCCTCGGCGCGCACCGCGCGCCCCAGAAAGGAGTCTGTTGGCATCGAGAGGTGCCGCAGGTGGCCTCCCGCTGGCCGGTACGACGCCGTCGGCAGCGTCAAGCTCGCGACAGCGGCGGCGCCAATCTTGGCGGGCGAGTTGGACCGGGGCGCTGGCGCTGGCGCTGGCGCCGCC